>VYZT01038530.1:38632-149708 GCA_013400735.1 Pomatostomus ruficeps | reverse complement strand
AGGGCTCACAGCTCTCCACAATATTTCAGGCATACTTCCTGACCACTGTTACTACTCAATCAATGCTTAGGAATTTCAAAGGGGAAATGCAATAAAATGAGAACGTTAAGAGTTTTTAAATTGCCTTGCTGTATCAATTTAGCCCAAAGTAGCGTACTGAGCAATGTTATATTTTAAATCATAAAATTTTTGCTTTCAGTGGTGCTGCGTAATTGAGCTGCCAGTGTACTTCAGTTTATTTTCTCATTATTTTGTCACTGCTTCTATAGAAGTAGCACAAAATATTCCTTTTCCCTGCTGTGATTAAGATTCATCATCTCAGGAAGATTTTATTTTTCCTTCCATTTTCATGGTAAAGCAGTGACTGATCAAAATCATATCATTGAATACCAGCTAAAAATTTTTAAATTGACAAAAACCATCAGTCTAAAAGAGAAGCCAGCTTTGCCATAACATCTGTTTCTTTCAAGGAAGCAATAGTTTCATTTGGGATGGAAAATATGTATTCATGGATATGAAAATGTTCTTCTGTTGTATTTTGGTGCATTTGCTACATTCCAACACTGCATTTTATGTTACTACAGACAGTTTAATGCTGTCAAAGATCTGCTTGTGCTAACTGGTTGATGATTAACCTTCATAATGCATTTCATACCCCCAAGTGTTTTTCACTGTAGTGCATTTCCCCACTAATCCCATTTTTGTTACTTGAGCACCTGTGTCATCCAATATGGATGATTGCTTTAAGCATTAAATTCAGGGGAAAAAGCTCTGTAAAAGGGAGTTGCTAAATAACATTTTTCCAGGCTGGGACAAGCTCGGACAAATGCTTTTGAGGACCTTTGGTGAATTTATTGAATTGTTATAGTCACAAACCAATCTTCTCAAGAGGAGAGGTGACAATGAAAATAGCCAAGGACTGGTTTTGAGAGGAGAAAATTCTTAATGGCTGGACCATCATGGAAAAGGACATGAGAGCAGCAGTAAGTAAAGCATGGTGGGTTTGGTGAACCTCAGCTTCATGGTGCTGACTGACATCATTGCTTTGGGCCTGAGCACGTGTGGATGCCCATGGATGAGATAAAGCATGGTCAGAACAGGCCAGGGAAGGAGACAGAGGCAGGAGATCAGGCACAACTGCTCTGTGAGCTTGGAGAGCTGGCTGGGGCCTGGGACCGCAGTGGGACAGAGGAGCCATGCTGGAACGTTAAACTGGCACACATTAAGACTAACATTTTCATGTGACCTGTGTAACCTTTCCAGAAAATTGTGTATTACCAGTGGGAGGCTGGAGTACATATGTTTACTTAAAAGACCTGGCTGCACTCAATTTTTAATGCATTGATCTTTTTTCTTCTTTTCACTGTTTCTGTTTATCTGTTAATATCTTCTTCGGTGGTAAAACCAGGAAAAATAACTCTCAAGAAGTGCAATTACTGATAATGTGGCAGCTAGAGAAGTACTTATACTGTCCTTGTTGGAATGATCTTAGGAGAAAGGCAGCAAACTCTGGACATAGGCAGATCAACAAAAAACAGTAATTTATTACACTTGGCTGCTTTTGTTGTTGTAGTGAGTGGGTGTGAGAGAAATATTTTCATTATTAGCCTCAGATTCAGGGTATGGCATTGGATCAGATTGTTAGTAATAATGTCTATCTGGTCTCAAGTTACTATGCTTACAACATTGGTTGCCTACAATTAATAACTTGTTCCAGGGCATAAAACTTCATTGTTTCCATTTCCATTTTGTTGCAAGTATTCACTTCATGACCATCAGGTCACTTGTGGCAGAACTCCAGCAAGGAGCTTGGACTGCGTGTCTGGGTTTTGTGTTCTGAATTCATGGAGAGGGACAGCCTCTCCCTGAAGAGAAGTCCTTGTGGTTGCCAGCAGGGAGCTCAGGGCTGCAATGAGGAGCAGGAGGGCTACAAGGAAGGGAGGAAGGAGATGCCAGTCTGTGCTGCTCTGCTGCCAGGTCCCAGATGGGTGCACCACAGGTGGCACCTGCCAGCTACCTGTTTTCAGTACCGTCCCTGCTCCATGGGGTCTCTGGGTCTCCTCTGTGGATGACCCCACATTTAAGTCTCCTGGAGGATGAAAGCTGGCTCAAAGGCATTAAGTTGCAGGGCGTGGTGTCATATTGTAGCTGTGTTTTGCCTTTCTGTGATGTCATGGGATTCACCAAGAATGCCATCCATTTTCAGGTGAAGGAGGTGTCATCTCTTGTAAGCAAAGGGGGAAAATCCTCTTTGTGGGAAAAGAAAGTCAGAGATGAGCTCTAGTAGAGTTTCTTTCTCTTTTTTTTTTTTCTCTTTTTTTTCCTTTTCTTTTCCTTTCTTTTTTTTACAGGGATTAGTGAAACAAAAATACATTTGTAAAATGTAACTCTGGGATTTTGTAGCATACTTCAGTAAAGCTCAGAAAGATGGTGATGATATGCAACAAACATATATCATCCACTGTTGAAAAGACTGAAGGAAAAATCTTGGTGTTATTGGAATGATAGAAACTTAATGCCCTGACTCTGTCATGCAAAGATACGTGGAGAAAGCCTATTTAAGAGATTATGGGAATTCATCAAGCACAAACAGCTGTGAAGGCAGCCTTAAATTTTGAGATTGATGGGATTTTTGCAATGCAGAACATTTTAATTACTTAATTTAGGTGCTGGTGCGTTTCTTGTCAGCATGCCGACTTCTAGCACTGGTGTCACAGTGTTTGGAAACACTGCATCATATATGGAAGCAGCAGTTGCCCGTGCATGCCCTTACACTATAAAATGCCCTGGGTAGACTTGAACATTTCAGCTGTTTATCACATACAACAGCGGTATGACAGGCTCGGTATGACAGGCTGGCTAAATACAGTAAAACAGGAGAAGAAGAATGTGGGACCACAGCCGTCATTTTTCTGAATTGCATAACTGCTTCATAAAACTAATCTCTCTAAGGACAGGGGATCAAATTCTCATCTCTCAGTGTAGCTGAAGTTACCCCAGCAAATCTGGAATTACTCAGGAGACTCTCAATCCCTCAAGCCCTTGATCTTTGCATAAACTCACATAGCACGAGCCACCTGCTGTGGTGGATGCTGTCGGGCTGCAGAAAGGGTAGTTGGAACAGCCAGAAGGATCAAGAAACCTACAAAGTAGCAGAAACAATGAGTTCAAAGTGAATCAACTTACCTGTCTTGTTAGGTCTGCTTTTCTTACTAATTTTCTTGCCTTTTTATCCTTTCTCCCATTTAGCTGGGTTTATGCTATAAATTTTATGTATTGCTGCATATATGTGGCCCAGCAGTGAGCCTTATTAAACATTTATGTCAGGCTAAACTGAGTAAGTATTGCTGATTGTATCTGTTTTGACTAAACCACAAAGCAAAATATTCAATAAGGAAGTTGCATATAATGATAGGCAGCAGTAGCAACAACAAGAAGGTAAAAACAGATCAGGGAAACCACAAACATGAAAGACAATCCCTCCACCAAAGGAGTCACAGTACCTGCTCCTTCCTTGCCCTCTTTCCACACTGAGGACCAATGCTTGTCTTGGCTAGCAGGAAGCAGAGGCACCTTCATGAAGCAAAACCCAGCACCTCCAGGAGCAATTGGTCTTAGCGGTTGTCCCGGTTTGAGACAAATTTTGGGAGGAGACTCCGAAAAGGTATCTCCTCTAAAAGGCAGAATTACAGCCCCTTCCCCCAGCCAAGGTTCGGAATTAAAATCTTCTTGGAGAGACGTGAAAAAGAAACTGTTTATTAACAAGCAAGGTGCACGCAGGCACAAAGGAAACGAAACAAACAAAAAAAAAAACCCCAAACTTGAATAATATTAGACAGTAAATCTTCTCTACCGTGGAGGAAAGATGGTGGATTTTTTCAGAGTCTCTCCTTTCTTTAGTTCAACTCCTCCTGAAGGCTCGGCCCGGCTGGGCTGGGGGGTCTGGCAGCTCCTGGCAAGGGTCCCGCCAACTGTCTCCCCGGAGATCATCTGATTGTTCAGATAGGGAAAAAAAAACCAGGCTGAACAGTCCAAAAAACCCAAAAAAAAGAAAAACTGCAATCCCAGCGGAAAGGGGGAAAAAAGGGAAAAAAAGGAACCTGGGAAAAAAAAAAACCCTCTGTCCTAACTCGCAGCCGGGCAGACTACTGGAAACCAAGGAAAAAAAAAAAAAACTTGCGCTTTTATCTCAAAGAGATAGAAACAAACCATGCAAGGTTTTCTCTCTGTGAGCTCAAGGTCACAGAAACCATTCCTGGGCTTAAGCAGACGATAGGAAAAAGAAAAAAAAAGAAAAAAACCCCGAAAACCAGAGCATAAAAATCACCCCAGGACAGCGGTGCTTGCAGACTCTGCAGGAGCTTGTGATTGTGCTTGTGGTCATCATCCCATGCACAAAACCATTTTTGGAGAAAAGCTCATGTGGTGCAGAGCAGGAGGGAGCCCTTTGCCCTGGGACAGGTGCTGTGAGGTGCACTTCAGTACACGGAGTGTGACACACCAGTGAAGCTGCAAGCCTGGCTTTTGCCAAGTGTCAGAAACATGCCCATGGACATGCTTCATCTTGGCTTGAAAGGCCTTCTGGGGTGCTTGATAGCTGCCTTGGATCAGCCTGTAAATTAGCAGCCACCTACTCTGTCCATCCTAAGGATGACCTGTTTCCTTGGACAAAGAGTTCAGGCATCATAAGCTTATTAAAGAATTCATTTTACCAGAGTGGTATTGAAATGCTTCAGCCTCTTTTAGCAAAGTCCTTCAAAGCCCATAATTTTCTTTCAAAGGAAAGAAGCAAGTAGTGTTATTCTAAATTTTGCCTTAGCTAATCATACATTTTACAAGCAGGTCACCATCTGCACTGTAATGATGTTCTTCCAGGAACATTCCTTTTGTTATGTTCAAATGAATTTTTATAATGGAATTGTTTTTCACTTAGCTTTCAGTAATGCTGCTTTATGAAACTTCCACCTCCATGTCAGTCAAATTGTGTAAGTCCTATTACAGTATTCCTCTAAATGACTTAGTAATAGAAGAATATTTGCAATGGAGAAATATTTTACTATTGTAACTTTTAAAAGGAGCAAGTTTTGAGTGGTATGTTACTTGCCCCACAAAATAAAATGACCAAATACTGATTTTTGAGCTTTATATCTGTGTGTGCCTATGATGAAAATATATTTAAGGTCATAGAAGCCATTTTTTTCTGGGTATTTTATAACACAAATAGTGAACTAGATTTTTTAATGCTGGGATTTTTTTTCTTCATCCGGCTTCCCAGTGTTGTTCTTGCTCTTCTAGTACTACAAAATAAGAAATATAAACTTTTGCTGCCAATCTTGATAAAAGATCTTTGCTTCTGAAATATGAAAAAAATATTCTTAGCTTACAGTTTCAGAGATCTGCATTACAGCTGCTTGCCTTGTACCTTGCCCTGGATTCAGCACAGCAACTTCAGTGTGATTATTAATTAGATAGTAAGACATAACTAAAAAAGTGTCCTTGAAGCAGAGCTTATAGTAAACAACATACTTTTCCATTTCTTATCTACAGAGTAACAGCGCCTTGAGAGAACACCAGGCAGTACTTCAGCTTCCATCTGTTTTGCAAGTACAGCTAGAGTGAGTTTTAATGTTGGGTTGGCAGCGTGCTCCTTGTGGGCTCCTGCTGTGCCAAGTTCTCCTCAGCCATCTTTGCCTGCCCATGGGGTTATCCTTCCTCCTCACTTCTGGGCTGGCGTCACAGGTCTCTGGGATGAATGCTGACTACAGTGGGGTTTTTTATAAAGCAAGTAGATCAGATGCTAAAGACAGGAACATAGAATCATGGAATGATTTAGGTTGGAAGGGACCTTGAAAAATCATCTTGTCCAACCCCCTGCCATGGGCAGGGACATCAGGATGCACTGCTGAAGTCAAGGTTGAATCAAATACCTGGGGACCACACCACTAACGTCCTTAAGTGCATGAATAAGGTGTAAATTTTTGTGTCAGCCAGAGCTGTGGAGGCATTTGAAGGCCCTGGTAGTCTCACTGGGATGTCCTTCCACCCTTTGGTTTCTGGTATTTGGTTCTTGTTCCCCATTTGCAGCTTTGCAGCCTGCACTTTGGTTGCAGCTGGAGAATCCCACAAATTGAAATTTATCTACTGCTTCCTCAAGCTCTGATCTAGCTACTCCGTCTACTCCTCCAAACACTGGTATATGAAGTGTTTTTTTATTCCCAAATGTCATTTTTAGCTACTTTCCTACTTACAAGTGATTGAAATAGTGGGAAATATAATCATTGTCACCACCACTTTGCTCAATTCTTATTTTTCTTTCTCTTGTTAATGTCTTTGTTTGTTTGCTTGGGGTTTTTTAAGGAATAATGTTTTATCAGACCTGGATGTGGTCCCAGAGATCTCATATCTAAGGAGAAGGGAAGAAATCACACCGCAGGGTGATCAGGGGCTCAGATCCCCGTGTAAACGACAGCTCATTCTGGTACTGTCTAGGGCCATATAAACCATTTATAACCTGAGGAGGTTTAAGTCCATAGTTGTTCCTTTGGTGTCCTTCCTATACATGTCTGCAGCAATGCTTGATATTTTAATTTCCAGTTTACACTCGAATTTGACATTTTTATGGGTAATAGTACTTGTTTCAGAGGAAATGAAAATGTGGTGGTTATGTTTCTATTTGTAATTTACTTATAATGAGTAAATTATCTTAATTATTACTTTAATATAATCTTAATTCTAGTTTAACAAAGCATTTACAAAGAAAATTTGCTATATCATTTTCCAGAAACTGTTGAGGCATAGGCAATTTATAAATATGAATAGCTTTTATTGTGTCGTGGAAAAATAAAAGGAAAGCACAAGTTTTAATGTGCCTGAGTCACTCTGCCTTGTCTATCATATATAGAATATATGATATCATGTAAAAGGAATATCCTTTTAATTGAAAAGGAAAGAATCAAATCTGAACCTCTATAAAGCAACTCCTTTTCTTTCAAGCTTCCTGTCTAGACTTCTAGTTGGAAAAAGCTCTCCAGGAACTGGCTCTTCCGTTGCTGTCTCTGGCACTGTGCTCCCTTGGGCTGGGTGATAGGCAGCTCCACTCCATCCATTCAGCAGCATCTCCTGCATCCGTGTGGAGAGTCCCAGGAAAACAGCACCATTTTTACGCAGATGTGCACAGGATCCCTGAGGAATGAGAGAGATGGTTTCCTATCTCTGGAGATGTCACTATAGTGTTTACAAGGCTGAAGAAGAAAAGTGTGAGACAGCACTTGGGCCTAACAAGGACTTGGCAATGGTATGTCGGTGTCTGATAGCCCCTAGGTGAAGATCCCCAAAAGGCCTCTCAGTATCTTGTTTGGTGGTTGGGTTTTTTAAATCTTATTTATGTGGATTTTTGGGGTATTTTTGCTTAAAATATCAGGGGTAAAATCCTAGCATCCTGCTGCAGTTGGTGGGAGGTTTTCCAATGGGTTTCATAGAATTCTGTAAATGTAAAAATGTTTTCTTCTGAAATATTGCATTTTATGTTTGTTTGTAAAAGAACCCTCCCGCTGGCGGAGCTTTCTTTGGAAGCTTGGGCTTTGGCAGTGGCCCTTGACCATCGGGGCTGCCCAAGGGGCTGTGCGGCCAGCCTGGTTCCCGAGCTGCTCAGCCCGTGCTTTCCAGCTGGGCTGGGCCAGGTCGAGCTGGCTTCTGCACGAGCCAGGGGCCAGATCTGGCAAGAGTTGCCTCGTGCTGCTTGCCAAAGAGAGCTGGAGGGACTCTGCAGCTTGGTGAGAAGTTTGTGAGCAAGCAGGGCCACTGGCTTATGAATGTCAGGGCTGGGAAAGCCAAACAGGTTGGTGTAACTCCTTATGGCACTTCCAGGTTATTGGAATTCCTTCTTATCCAGCAATTGCTGCTTAAGCATTGGAAGTCAGAGTAGAATACTGACTACACCCATAAAAAACGTAGGCCCGTGCCTTGAGGAGAGCTCCTGTCTTCATTTTACATGGGATTTTGCTTTGTGCATGTGCTTTGGGAAATAGCAGAAGGTACTGCTGTAATTCCCTGCATGGCAGAAGCCCTTGCTGTGACCTTGTCGAACCCCATGGATCATTACTTGTTTGAGCTCTGAGGCTGGTCTTCAGCTCCAGACGTAATTAGGAAATCCTGTTCCCTTCCTGACTCCTAATGGAGGCTGCTCTCAAGGAGGTGTGGATGCTCCTTCAGCTCTCCCCTGGGCAGCCTGAAGTACACTGTTATCCCTAGGAGGGTACATTTGCATTTGCAGGCAATGCTAATGCTTAAGGAAGCAGATAATAAGAGTATGAAAGTATTCCATGCCTGAATTTATCATCAAGGCCAACTGGAGAAGATAATTCTTCCAGATGTTTTCCAAATGCAAATTTGTTACTTTTCTTAATAATGCTGTTATATTGTGATCAGAGAAAATCGAAGCAAAGCTACAGTTCGTGTTAAACAGGAAGTTAAAGCAGACATCTAACTGAGAGAAACCAGTTGCATACACTCTGTAGCCTTTGCACGTTGCTCACATCATTGCTGTTTCTTGCAGAAGTCTTGCACACACTTGTTTAGTTTTTTACTACAATGTTTATTTCCCCTCCAAAAAGTTCCCTCTAGCTATTTTCACAACAGGCTTTGCTTCTGACCAAAGACTGTCATAGACTGACTCCTTATAGCTCAATTCCTCCTGTGATCCTCTTTGCTGTGGAGAAGTGTTTCTGGGAACCTGGAGAGTTTTTGCCTCCAGCATGCTGCAGGATACAGGGAAAGCAAAGTGTTTAATCCATCCTAAAATGGTAGAAGTGTATTGGAAACATCTGTTTTGTACACAGCATCCCATTTCACACAATGTTTCCTTTTTTTACACTTCTGAGAAGGAAAGCAGCGGGGTTATTCCCTGGTGCTCCTGGAAGCTGGCCAAATCAGGAGACAGGACTACAGCCAGGAGAGAGGCAGGAGGAGATGCCTGCCTCAGGTAAGGCCAGGAGATCCATGCAGTTCAATTTTTTAAAATATGTATGTCAAACAGAAGGGTAATAGGAAGGAAACTAAAAAGACTTTATAGGAAAAGGACTAAATTGTAAACTGTTCCCCTTTTGAAACTTGAAGGATATTGAGGTTATGACCTGATACATGATCTCAGAGAGAACTCAGCTCCAGATGGTGTTTTTTCCTCCTTGACTGCTTATTATGAGGAGGAAATGTAAATGTCTTCACTAAGAACTCAAGTGATAATTCCGGGGCTTCCACAGAAATTGGTCCCGTTATTACATTGCGTTCAATTTGAAGTGTTTTAAGAGCTGTGCAGAAGGTGAAAAAGCTCTCATAGCTTCTGAAAGGCTGTACAGTTTGATCCAGACTGAAGTGGGATGAAGGTTAGCAATTATTTACAGTGTTCACTTCCTGAGTGAGAAGGGGGCTTGGAGCAGTGCCCTAGTTTTGCTGGATGCAGGAAGCCTTGTCTACCTACATGGTGGACACTGCAGTTTCTGCCCATCCTTCCAGCAGTAGTCCCTGCCCAAGGAGCAGGGGCATGTTCCCTGGGCATTAAGGGTGTAATGGGAAATACTGGCAGAGTGCCTGTAGCTGTACCACGCTGATGAGGTTTTGTATGGGGAATGTGAGGGGCAGTGGGACTCACACCAGCAGATTCCTGGCTGAGGGATATTGGGCTGGAGTGGGGTTCTGCACTGGAGCACGATGCCTAGGGATCCTGGGGAAACTGGTGCCCCATGCTGCCAGCACAGATTTGCTGGTGAGAGATATGTGCTGCTGTGGGTGTTTTGCAGCAGGGTTGGATGTGGTCACTACTGTGGTTGCTCCCAGAGGAACAGGCTGCAGGTCATGGATGAGGATCATGGAGCTATTTTCATACGGTCTGTGCTGCCCATCTCTGGTGCTTCCTTCTTCCAACCCATGGTAGGTAAAAATCAGGCTATCACAAAAGGCTGGATAAATGGACATTGGCTCAGTACTGTCAAACAGAGTCGCCGTAGAAACTCATGGAAATGGAAAATGCTACCTCTCTTCATAGATATATTCCCAGATGATGTTTCAAAAAGAGGATTTTTTTTTAATATGAGGATCAGGAGAATCCTGAGCTGAAATCTGCTCAAAATCAGTAAAAGTACTTGTCCATACATGCCATGAACTGGTCTCTGCTTTCAGCCTTCCATTCTGTTTATATTTTGTAATTATTTGTGGTCCAGCTGTTATTGCTCTCTAATGAAAGTTAATGGACTTTCTCATCAGATACCCTTCAGAATGTGTTATGTTATTCTTGCATGTGCCATCTGTTTTTAACAAGAAGGGCTTGGATTAATCAGCTATAACAACTGATTTAGTGGTATTATATTTTCTAAATAGATCGGTTTCATAAGCATGATTATATTTGGCATGAAGAGCGGGTAGATCTTATTCCTGTATATGTAGCTTTTATTTCTCTTCAAAGGGAATCAATTCTTTTTCCTCTGAAAATTGTCACTGCCACTGAAGAAATATACAAAAGAGGGGAATCATGTTTCATTGGGAATCCTAAAATCCTCTGACTGCCTATCAAAACCATTCCTGAAAGAGTTTCTAGAGCAGACATAATTTAAGTCCTTTATTATATAATGAATATACAAATTATACAAATTATATTTAGAGATTATAGTCAGAAATTGTTCTTTTCCAGGATTTCATGTTTCAGTATTGCCCCCCTTAGCTTTCAAAGATGATGTTAATTTATTTACACTCTTCCTAAACTCAGCTTGAAGCAGATGAGACCCATATGTGAGCTAATAATTCTAGATACAGGACATGGATGAGATCTGAACATTTGTTTCTCTTTTCATTCTTCTGCTGGTCTATACTGAGTGTTTTTGCTTATCATATCAAATAAAATAAACAATTCATTAAGAAGTAGTAAATTTGTGTCAGAAAGTTTGGTTGAACATGGAATAAAAATGAGGTACACCTTCAGTGAATAATTCCAGCTGGAAAAACAAGGAGACACATTACTGAAAAATCAAAGCATTTGTCAACTTAGAAATTAAGTGTTTCCTTTGTTGTGTTGTGAAATGGCACTCAACACTGAATATAAACTCAATATATTTAAAAGAAAGTAAAATGTAGCCCCTAAATTCCTAGAAGAAGGAATGGGAAAGAATTAGGTGATGAACTGCTTGATTTAATTTATAGTGATATTGATTATGGGCAGTTGTTTCAGGAAGAAAATAGAAATGGTTTCTGTACAAGAAAATTGTATTTTCTGCAATTCTTCATTTTTCACATTCATTCAGAAAAATCAGTTTATGACATGAATGTAGCTATACATGTAGTGTCTCAATGCCATAAGGAGTCAGAATCATATTGCGCTTATCACTTTAAGTATATGTGTGTTGCCTTGAGTTTTGAGTTTTGCAGTGTTTTCCTTCTGTAACATTTTCTCATACTCTTTTTCTGTAAACATGGCCATGGTTTCTTAGCAATTATCTATGCTCTTCCTATGTTTATAATTCCAGTATACTGGGTGGAGAAATATGATAGACAAGTACCTTGACCAGTGGAATTATGAGGTGTTGATTTCTACCTCCAATCCACGGTGATTTGTAAAAACATATAAATAAAGGCAGAGGGTTCTGCCCTCTCTCTCTTTCTGCTCTCTGCCGTCTCGGTGTGGTCCCTTATTTAGCTCTCCTTAGGGCTCCTTGGCCTAGTCGGCCAGCCTGACCAGTGCTACATATGTGTGTAATAAATAATACCTATGTAAATAGAAACTGCTTAATGTCTAGAATCATAGAATGGTTTGAGTTGGAAGGGACCTTAAAGATCATCTACTTCCAACCCCCTGCCATGGGCAGGGACACCTTCCACTAGACCAGGTGGCTTCAGAGCCCCATCCAACCTGGCTGTGAACATTGCCGGGGTGGGGCACCTACGACCTCTCTGGGCACCCTCTTCCAGTGCCTCACCACCCCCACAGTAAATAATTTCTTCCTTGTATCGAGTTTAAATCTACCCTCTTTCAGTTTAAAGCCATTACCCTTTGTCCTATCACAACAGGTCCTACAAAAAAGTCTGTATTCTTTCTGCCTCTAAGGTCTCCCTGGAATCTTCTTGAGACTGAACAACTGCAGCTCTCTTCGTCATGTCCTTACAGGAGAGGTGCTCCAGCCCTCTCATCATGTCCGTAGTCTTCCTCTAGACTTGCTCTAACAGGTCCCTGTTTTGCTGTGCTGAGGACCCCTGACCTCAGTGCAGAGCTCCAGGTGGGATCTCACAACCCAAGACATTTATGTCACTATTGCTGCCTGCAATCCCTGACAACTGAAGAGTCTCATCAGGGTGTTCTGACTTGATGAACACTGTTGAAAGTTTAAATATATTATAGCAGATATTGACATAATTTTGGAAACAAATGTGTTTAAAGTCAGATAAATACATCTGTGTTAAAAGATATTTCAATTTGATGGCATTGTGTAGCTTTATAGCATTTTATTACTTTGGCTTCTTGTGGCCCCATTTCAGATGTGAATTGTAGCATAAACACATAAAGTAAGTTGTTAATGATCTGGGATTTGAGGTCCTGTTTGGATTTAGTCCAGGTGTAGTAATTTTACTGTATACATAAAATGAAAAGCACATGGCTTCAGTGCTTTGCATATAAATGGCTTATTGCAATCAGTGTGGCTTCATGAACGTGCTATTTGTAGGATACCCTCCATGTACTGAAATATGGAAGTCCTGAGAAAAATGTGTTTACACAGGACAGAAATAGAAAAGGAATGTATTCATAGCTTGTGCCAGAGAAAAAAACCCAAACTGTTTATATACTGGTAAAATAATTAGATAATATGGTTCACATTTTGGAGGGGAAAATTCAGATACCGAACAGTAATTTCTGTTTTAAATCTCATTGCATTAAAAATGTACCTAGGTTAATTTTCTGTTAACTTTAACATGTAGTTTTAAAATGATAATTTCTTTTAACTCTAATCTTACTAGAACAAATCAGCATACCATATATACATATAGCCCCTCCATAGATACATAAATATATATATTTACATACTTAGCCTTTCAAAATATTGAACATCCTATTGAAGTTACTGCTGATGACTATTGAGGTAGGCTAGAAAAAGTGTTGTTCTGATACTTCATTACTTGAGGAACTGTGGGCTTGTTCAAAGTCCATCCAGAGACTCAAAATGCAAGTGAGAAAGATAATACGCTTCTCACTGTACCATTTCTGTGTCATTGAGTGCTTTGTTTTTCCATGTTAAATTGTTGACTGATTGTTCCCCCTCTAAAAATCCAGCAGCAGCTGTGCAGAGTCGGGGACTGAACTGTAGGTCAGCAGCCATGCGGCAGCATCGCAGAAGCTGTGTTGCTCTCTGAAATGAGAAGTTCACATCTGGGGCAAGGCAACACAGCTGCTTCTCAGGTTTTTTTGCTAGCAAAGGCTCATCTTGGGGTGATGTGGTGAGCCAGTGCCATTTCCATCCCAGCCTGAGGCTGCCGGCACCTGGGGCAGGGTTGCTTTTGGTTGGAAGAAGCAAAGATTTATGATGCTTGTTTTACTCTGGGAATCCTTATACTGTGGTCCCAAGAACTCATCTGGTTTGTCTCACTTCAGGTCCTGCATGGTTGCATGTTTTTCAGATGTATTTAAAGGTGAATCTTCACTCCTGTGCCTTTTCTAGTTCTTGCTTATATTTCCTAGGAACCAGTACATGCTGCCAGTTTGCTCATTTGCCCCTTTTGGTGGAGCTAAAGCCCTTCTGCCACAACCTCTGGGGTGCTTGGGGCAAGGCAGAGTGGAAGTGACTCCTGCCCTGGCAACGCTTGCAGGTGTGCACGAAGGGGCTGCCAGCCCTGCTCAGTCCTCCTTGTGCTGGCCAGGTTGCAGACTGGGGGCAGTCTGTAGAGTAGGCTGCCTGCAGCTGCGTTTGGACTCCATGCTTTATAGAAGTTAAAGCAAGATTTTCTAAATTCCAAATATTTTGAGAATGCTGGTTTCTTGTTGCATTCAGTTTCTCATCGATAAACATGGTATAAAGTGAGTGAGACCACTTCTTCCTCATGTACAAGGGAGGCTGCTGAAGAAACAATTGCCAGCTGTGTTTGCCCCAAGGAGCCAGCATGCTGACAGAAAAGGAGCATATCATAGTCTGCTTGGCACTCATTACATTAGAATTCTAAATTCCTACTTTTATCAATTTGCATGTTAACTTTATGCTTTGCTACTAATTATGGTTTATTTTTGTGTCCACTTCTTAATGTCAGTTCTTCCCTTAAACATGTTTGACACATGATTATCCCCTTTTAAAGAGAAGTCCCTATTGCTGTCCCAAAAGAAAATGTGTTGGCCACGTAGGTCAAGAGGCTTCATGGTTGAATAATTGTGAAGATCAAAGATCCCCACATATCTGGTGATCTTTACAGCAAATTAAGTTTCTTGGAGCATCTTGGAGAAGATGCTATTTTTGCTTAGTGTCAGGCATCAGCCTGTTAATATCATGCTCTATTTACAGAGACTGTTCTCTTTCTTTCTCTGTACAAAAGCAACTTCCTTTATGTCTCATCTGTTTCCACCATCACTGTCTCCGGGATAGAAATAAATTTTAGTGAGACTGTGAATAATAAGAAGATGAGTAAGTAAACCACCCAGAGAGAAAACAGAGAGAAGAGTGCCAAGCAGCCTAATCCTTCTGCCCTGGGTGGTGGAGGAGAAGGGCTGGGGAGAGCTGACAGCAGAAGCAGCTCTGTGAGGTGCCTGTGCCAGTGGAGCAGCCCTTTCTGCCTCCAAAGCTGCCCAGTTCAGTTCAGCTGATAATGGCCCATGGGCACATTTCTCCCTGTGCTGTTTATGGGCTGCAACAGGCAGTAAGAGCAGTTAATGTATGGGTACAGGCACAGTTGCCGTGGCTGGGGGATGTTAATGTGGGCAGCAGGCTCCCTGTCTGAACGTAAAACATGACCCCAGGGCTCTCCAGCCCGTGGTTATCACCAACAGCTCCCTTGCTGTTGTCCAAGGGCTTCCCCTCCCAGCGGGACATTTATGACCTACTTTAGAGCAAAACAATGAAAAGATCTCTACTCTTGCACCTTTTGCAGTGAAGTATTTAAATCTCTGAAGTTGGTTATCATAAATAATTCAGTTAGAGGCTGTGTGAGCTGGTCCTACAAGCCACAATGGTTTATAAGTTGTCATTTGGACACGTGAGTTTTTCCTGACCCAAACAGAATTGCCTATTGCCCAGGAAGAGTGCAGCTCAGAGAATGCTTGCTCCTCTTCGTGTGCCTCTCTTAGTTCTGTCTCTGAAGAAGAACCAGTGCAGTCAAGGTCAGGCTCTGTGACCGTGGAGGCAGCAATATATGTTTTAGGCTTCCAGAATTTGCCTAGCTTCCTCAGTAGAAAAGTATGCATGATTGGTCTTGCATGCTGACTAACATTTTGAGCCAAGTAGTTTCACTGTAGCCAGTGGCATGTCAAAAAACTCATGCTTTCCTGCTAAATCTTTGGAGGATTTGAGACTGTCTCTGCACTGCTGATTGCTTGCCCAGATGCACATGCGCTGCAGGTGTTCTCGTTCGGTAGACAGTCCCAAGAGATGAAAAGTGATGTAGTGTTACCAGCTCGGATTTGTGCTGTTTTTCCGTAAGGACTGACCACCTTGAAATTAGGGGCTGTCGCTGAGTACAGACACCCTTACATGGTGATCCTCAGTTTCCAGATGCGCTGTGTTGTGATGACACTCTAAATAGCAATAATTTACCCTGAAAGAAGGATGCAGAAAAATATTTTCTAAATGTTGTTTTAAATTTTGGAGTCAGTGCTCCCACAGGATGAGTTTTAAATTATTACAGAGGTGGCATATTTAAAGTTTTAAATAGGTACCAATGGGGGGTCTTTATGCTGGCATGAGATCTAGGAGCCTGATTTTTGGTCTTCCATAGACACAGACTTCCAGCCAGCCTAGGAGCCATCAGGGAGGTAAGAGAGTTGGGAAAACAGGATTATTTCTTCTGAAATTATATGGTTTTGACAATATCTGGTGAAATGTTTCATGCTCAAAGAACTGTCATGTTCCAAAAGGGAAAAATATTTTACCCAAGCAGTTTTCACCAACGATGATAGCAAGGTTTTGTGGTTTGGGATTTTTTGGGGTGTTTTTTTTTTTTTGTTTGTTTGTGGTTTTTTTTTTTGTTCCTGCAAGCGGGTTAACAAAATGTAGGTGGAAAAATAGCTAGAAATAGAAAGTAATATAGCTTTGTTATAATATTCCTCTTTTCCTCCTTTCTCTGACACTGTTGAAAGACTGTAACACACAAGGGATACAACATTTTAGTTGTTTCCCAGCTAAGTGAAAGAGTTGAATTTAGGACCTGGCTATGTTTGTGGACTGTGCCAAGCACCTGCAATGCCCTTGTGGATGTGGCTGACAGACTAAAAGTTGCCTACATACCGCAGTGACAGGTTCACCAGAATAACCTGGGGAGACATAACGTGTGTTCCAGCAGCCCCTGCTCCTGCAGTGACAGTATGTGGAGACAAGCAGTTTGTTTTCTGGTGTATTTATTCAGTTGCTTTTTCATCAGCCGAGATTGCTTTAATTTCAGTTTCAAAGTTTTAATAACCATTATGAAGGAGGCAAGTTAGGAGAACACAGCTTGATTCAGGGGAAAGGTATTGAACAGCTCATTGACATTATGGAAGTGTGGCATTGCCTTTGCCTGTCCCTTCCTCCTTTTTTGTCTTCAGATGGTGGCGAATTTGAAGAGATGGCACCATCCAGGTCTTTATGGTATGTCAGTGTTTCTGCGATCCTGCTGCACTGGGTTATTTTTCAAACGTATTTCAAGTCCCCCCTATTTCTGTCAGAGTGTTCTTCATTTTCCTGCCATTGTGCATAATGAACAGTGACCTTCACACTAAGTCATGCTTCATTTTCATGAAACCAAAGCAACAAAATGAAGCCATTTATTTTCACATTCAGGTTTCCTCGAACATGGTGTTTATGAGAGAAATAGGCACCTTTGCAACTTAGGGAAAAGGAGAATAAATTTTACACGTTGAACAAGAAAGTGCTATTATGTATTATCTACATTTTTACACAACTTATGTGTGCTGTCATATCATAAAATTAACGTAATAGTGAATGGTTGAGAAAACAATAGATCAATCAGAAAGTATTCTATCAAGAAATCAGTCTATATTTATAGTCTCTGGGTTTGGCTGATAAACCTTTCACATTGTTTTAGTTTGTTTGTTCTGTCACATTAATTTACTGTGTATTACTTTCATGGTTTATAGTATCCATTTTTAAATCTGTATATAGCTCATTTTTTCTTCCTTTCTCTGTATGCAAACCTACAGTTTTTGAACTCAGATAAAATCAGTTGCTCCATATGCCTTGGCGTGTTATGTGAGAATTTGCTGCTTATCACTGTGCAGTAGAAAGCTTTAAGACTTTAATTGATTCATAAATATTTCAAAGGTCTTTGCTCTCCTTGTTATCTGTTTGGTTTACATAGATAAAGTGTCTAGAATGTAACATTTGGCAGCTGTGAGCATAGGGGCTCATTTATAAACCCTCCAGAGAGTGACTGATTTCCCATTGATGCAGAAATACAGTGTGGACTCCTGCCAGCTGTCACTGCCGTGAGCTGTCTGGTTGGGAACAGCTACCATTAAAACTCCTGACATGCAGTCAAGTGAACACAGTGAAGAGGAAAGGAGGCTTTGGGCTGTCAGATAGTTCTCTCAGCCACAGAGGGAATCTGTTGCTGAGCAAGTTCTGTCCTGTGAGCAGGTCGCTGGGAGGGTTTTGATTCATAGGAAAAAGAACAGTTTCTAGAGTGGTGCTTTACAAATGAAAATTGTAGCAGGGCAGTGTCTGCTAATAGGGGACAGGGGTTGGCAGCTGGGTGGGGAACTTGTGGCACTGCAGGTGTGGAATGGTCGGCAAGTGCTTTGCTTTAGTGAGAATCCAGTCCATGCCCTGGGTGTCTGTCTGTCTCTGGCTCACAAGCACACACAGACACACCCTTTGACCACCTCACTTCTGGGGAGAATGGACATTGCTGGTGCCAGCACCGTTCTCCTTGGGTGTGCATAGATATGCCCACACCCACAGGCTCTTTTAATAGCTATGATTTTGTTTCTTGATTGGCTGTTCACAGCTGTGGGCCCAAAACTAAAACAGCAAAGCTTTGCTCTACTTTACATATATACGTAACTTCTATATAACAAAATAACAGGCTGTCCCTTGGGGAGAAGAACTAATGAAATATGTTCCTTCCTGAGTCTCACCCTTGACTTGGTAGCTGCCTGACTTGCTAGTTGCTGGTAGTCCCTGATGTTCCTGTCCTGCCCTGAGCAGGTACTTCCTGCTGGCACAGTCCTTGGCCAGGGGGCGAACAGACCCTGTACCTCACAGATCCCCATTTGATGGCCTGGCTGGCACATACAGGGGTGGGCAGCCCAGCCCAGCAGGTCGAACAGACTTGTGCTGCGCTCTCCTTGTGGTTTGTCCCTCTGGGCTTCTGCTTGTCTAGGGATGTTTCAAAGTCTGTGGGGATGCAGCTCATCTCTGTCTTCTCCTGGAGAATGTGGCTTGTGCTGTCCCAAAGTGCTGCTGCAGGAGGACTGACAGACAGACAGGGAAAAGGGCATTGGCCTTGTTACCTTAGAAAACTGGACTCAAAATGGAAGAATATTTATCAAATTCCCTTTTACCACTGTGGAGTCTTCCCTAAAAGCTGTAAATTCTTCACGACCAAGAGCTCTGCTAAAATGAAAAACATAGAAGTGTTTGGGGCTTCTTGTCACATCAGCAGTGGTAGAAATGCTAACAGATGCAAGAACAGCAGGCAGGATTGGCTCTCTGTATGATGATTTCAAAGTCAAACCTAAAATAAGAGGTATGAGAGTTTAAAATTTGATGTGACTTTGTTGACTTAAAACATTTTACATAGTTTCTTTAGGAGCAAAGACCTAGCAGCACACATTGACTAACACAGTCCATGTCACTGCAGCACAGAAACGCAGATTTCTTGTTAAGTTTTGTTACAGAATAACCCTGAAGCTTTCTTTTTGGAAATCTTAAAAAATAATAGCACACCATTGAGCTTGGTATTATACTGTTTTGATGAAAATCTACGGAGAAAGATCTTTCTTCCTATTACTTTGAAATTTTTGGCACATCCTCTGATGGAAATGTAGAGTTACCCTATTTGCTTTATTTAGGGAGGGGGCAGAGGTGAAAGAGAAAGCTCTGGGTCTGGAGTAGTATGTGTTGCCATGTTAACCATTTAGAATTTTTATACTTGAAAATGAGGCACCCTGATGTTATTCTAAACATAGTGTTTTCAGCATGCCTAGTGGTAGGGACAAAGGATATATTTATGTCTATCTATCAAACATATGTATTATGTGACCTCACTTCAGTAAAATATTTTGCTGCTTCTTTGTGCTAAAAGAAAATGAGATGGTTTGGAACGGCAGACTAAAAATTCTCAAGTGCCGAAGCTCTGAATGCAATTCTGTGGTTTTGCTCACACAGCTTATTTTTAGATTAGCCTGTCTTCTCCTTGCTGGGGAAATAAATCAGAAATAATTTGCAAACAGCAGATAAAGAATTGCAAAACTTTGGGCTGGATACCCTTTGCACAGGCTGGTGGACTGATTCTCCTGAAAACATCAGATACTCTCCTGATTTTCACTGAACAATGGAGAGTCTGGCTTTGTCTGCAAATACATTCATCTTGCAATATGTTGGATTCAGTATCAGGTTTTTTCCCTTACCTTTTCAACTATTTCTTCATTTACTTTTTTCCCCTTTTCAGGGATCATACTTCCTAAATTCCATGCAGGCGCTTCTCTGAGTTTTTTTTCAGGGGAAGAGGTTCATACATCCCAGCCATTCCTACACATTCAGATGTGTAGCTTTGCAGTGCAAGTGTCCCTTCATCCTTGCATTGGCAATGGTGGTCTTCCCGCTGCTTCTCCTGTGGCCTTGCCCATATGTTCCCTCTCTGCCAGGACCCCTGCTGCTGGAAAAGGTCTTTCCATGGTGTGATGCCATGCCCTCTCATCCACTCCCATTGCCACCTGCTGTAAAGTCACAGGGACTCTTGCCCTGTTTCTTGCATGTCTTAGGCTTACACTAGTGGGGGATGTACACATGTGAGGAGTGCAGCTGTTATCCAAAAGAAAAAAATAATTTGTTTGGGCTTGCAGAAAATATGTTGAAAGATCAGGACAAATAGAAACGACCCGATGATAGTTTCAAACTATTTTTAGGTTGTTTTGCTCTGCAAGTGAGTCTCACACAACCACACCGTCCCCCATGAATAACTTCTGATATTGTGCAAGAGTTGGGAGACAGGGAGAAGCTCTGCCCAGTTTTGTAGAAATCAGGCTCAGGTAGAAGAGCAGCGTGGATAAACATCACCATGAGGGCAGCTCTTGGGGCAGCTTAGCAGGCAGGTGCCATTCCTCATGGACCTCTTTGCTCCATTCAAGGTTTTGAGGTGCTAAGTCACATTTTGGAATGTTTTGGAGTTTTTTGTTTGGTAGCACTGGACCTACTGAGAGAGATGTCCCAAACACACCCTGGCTGGAAGCATCCCCAGGTCTGTGTCCCTGCCAGCAGTGCAAGGCATGAGGGAAATGAGGGCTCAGCCCACCTGGGGGTGCACAAAGAGTTCCCACCAGGCAGACTTTAGCAGCTGGGAGTTTATCAGAGTCAGGAGATGACAGTCACGTCTACTTGGTCACGTCTCTTCCTGGGTGCTGTTTTCTAACTGGTAGGAGTCATTAAATGATCAGTTTAATATCAAAATTAAGTTGTAATTCTAGAATGAAAAAACATTTCCCCTCATTTCCCTATCTTCCTCCCCCTCTACTGATGGTCCTCATTAAGGGATCTTGTTTTCCTGCAAGCCAAGGGGCATCAAGGACCATCTCAGAGTGGATCCAGTTACTAAGCAGGCATTTGCCATGGCTGGCTTTTGCATGCTTTGCAAGTTTTACTGAATATATTTAGTAACTCCAATTGTTTCCGGTAGTGTTTTTTTTGTTGGGAGTGCTTCTATGTGTAGCTGTGCTGTTTTTAACATCCTGATGTCTCCAACTGACACCGGCAGCCATGAAAATCGATAGTGTTGGATGTGAGCCTGGGGTGTTACTGGTTTGTCAACATGTCCAGAAACACATACATTCCTTTGGGGTCAAGACCTCAAAACTATTTAAGTGAATCCTGGATGATAAATAACAAGCACATTTATTTCAGGCTGAATGAGAAGATTAATTTCAAGGGGTTTGGTGGATTTTTTGCCTTTCGAGTATTTTTGCTGTTCATGCAAATAACATTTTGAAACTAAAAGATTGCTTTGAGGAAGCACACCAGATAGTTTTGTAAATTTTGGAGCACATCAGTTGTTCTGGAACTGCCTGTGCACTGATACAAGCATTTCAGCGGTACAAAAATGGACAGGCAAAAGATTTTGATGCCATGACTGCATGTGTGACATGCACTGGAAAGTCTTGAGGGAGCATTTTCATCTTGTGCACCCAAATCTGGCCCCACTGGTTTGGAAGTCCAGCCTCACAGACCCCTGAGTGAGCAGCTGCTGCCTCGAGGGGTGACAGGCAGGGTGATAGAGGGGTAGGTAGGTAGGTAACCTGAACCTAAAAGGTTCATGAATCCCACATCAGCAGCTGAAGAACAAGATGGTCAAGCATTAATTCACTCCTCAAGTTGCACCCAGTATTCCTGGTGCAGACATCTCAGTTAAAAAAGGGTGTTTGGTTGCTTGTGATGACACAGAGCTGCTTCAAGCCTCCTGCAAGGGCATCCCCTCATGGAGAGTGAGACTTCTGCTACCTGTGACTTTGATGAGCAGCAGGGATATCGGAATTAGAGCTAGTTTTTGCCTTTTTGAGAATAGAGTGATAGATCTTGCCTTATGCTGCTCTGTACCTTGTCAAGGGAATATCAATTAAGTTACTGTAGTAAAAGATGCATCTGTTTGATGCAATGGAGATTTCACTTCACTTATTTGAAATTTTTCCTGTTCCTCAGATACTTCCTTTGCTTTATTAAAGCTCTGGAGAAGGTAATTTTGAATGTTATTTGAGAAAAGATTTTAATCTGGCACAGGTCAGGACAGAGTAAATTAAATTTCTGTTTGAAACTGGCTGTTAGCACTGTTTCATGTTAGCTTCATTTTATCCCTTGTTACTTACTATTAGAAAACACAGCATAGGATGCCCGTCTTAAAAATTCAAGTAATGCATTGGCTTTTTGTTAATGATTATATATAAATCTTTACTACTGAAGTCCATTTATTGTTCTACTCTGTACGTCTGATTTCTTAATAGAAAGTTATCATTGAACTGTGCATCATTGAGACTTGTGCACAACTCACACTTAAAATTGTAGTAACAATTGATTCCTGAAGTAACCATGACAGGCTGGTCAGTGCCAGGCACAGGGTGTTGGATATGGGGAGCTCCATTACAGCTAGATATCCATAAAACTTAACTTGGATTTTAATCGTTAACAGCAGCATCAGCTTCCAGTTAATGGACTCAGAAGCTCACCAGCAGAACTGTGGTGAGTGCTGCCTTCCAGACAAGGCAGGAGCAGCAGCAGTCCTAGTTGTGCAAGACCTCTGTCCTTCAGGATGTCGCTGGAGTTCATTTTTTTGCCTCCATTTTACTGAACAGGTCCATGATGATGCTTCTGTGTAAAGTTTAACTCATGAGGTACTTCTCCACCAGCTGCGGTTAGCTAAAAGGGCGCAGACCTGCCATAGGTAGATTTTCATTTTAAAAATGCCTGTTGCAGCTTGGTAGAGAAAAATATGTATTCATCTTCTGAGAATTCAAATGTATTTCTTAGGTGACCCTGGCACTGAGATGGGCATTTGGGGTTCCCAACTGTTTGGAATCACTTGAGGTGACCTTGGCTGTCCCACCTGTTGTGAGTCCAGCATAGGCCCCATGTCACTCTGCTTGGTCCCCGGGAAGTCTGCCCTAAAGTGCATTTGAAGGGGCCCTAGATGCCTATGCTTAGGCCCCAGGGTGCATCCCAAAGTATATGCACACTCCGTGATGAATCAAGTGTTTCAGTGCCTCTGATTCTTCTGAGATCACCCTGTTACCAGGGAAGAAGAAGATTAAAATAAGATAGGATTATTCTAGAAAATTTTGGTTCTTGATTACAAAAGCAGAAGCATACTAACTGTACAGAAAAACAGAATTTAGTTCTGGATAATATTTGACTGTAAAGCTCATCAGCAGTTGCTATGATGCTCAGCTGGTGTAGATCTAGGACTGTCTCATCCCCTCTCAGAGATCTTTGTGAAAGTATCATGTCTCTGTTCTTTCAGTACAGATGGAGATCCCAGCTGCTCTCCGGAGACACTGCACTCTCATCTTGATCAATGTGAAAGCTGCTCTCTCCTACTTCTTATCACCCCACTTTTCCTGCCTCTTTCCTGTGCTGCTCCCCCTGGATTCACATCATCTGCTGTTCTGTGATGCTTGCAGCTGACATCCAAAGCCACAAGATAAGGACAGCTTCTAGGGTTTTGGTCTAAAATGAAGATGGCAGAAAAGAGAACACTTACATAAAACTGCCTCTTTTGTGAGGCAATTCCCTGCCTTTCAAGAGTGCCTGCTTTAGATTTTACTATTTTGTATAATTCTAAAGCTGTACATTAAGCAGCAAGACACCAGCTCAGCTGCATGCAGCCAGGATGGTGTACCCTACCACACAAAGCTTAACCTTTCCATTTGTGGCCTATAGATTAGCAGAGCCCTTGGGTCATTGGGTCCAGATTTCCACTGCTGCTGCTCCACAGATTGGTGGTCCAGTGGGCTCTGCATATGTCTGCCTTATGTCACTGTGTGGAGAGGCTTTTTTCAGCACCCAAGAGCAAACTGAAGGGTTTTAATATTGAGGATTTTTAGGCTTGAATGTTACAAACCATATGCAGGTCAGAGGCCATGATTTCTGTGGGGAAAAAAGCTTTGAATTGCTTGTATTGAAGTTATTGATACCTGTGTGTGCAAGGGTAACGAGGGCTTTTGCAGGCTGAGGGCTTTCCCAAAGTGAGCAAACATGCAGGAGTACCCAGGCAACAGCTGCGTGTCCCACTGACACGTGGAATGGGGAGACCCCTCAGAGCTTCACAGAGACAAGGGACGGCACACAGAAAGCACACTGCCAGCCTATGTGCCTGCTTTGGCACAGCGTGGGGGGCAGACCCTCAGGCTGCCCCGGGGGGCGAGGGGTTGGTTCTGTGGGGTGTAGGAGACAGCTGGACCTCTTCCCCTTGGCGTGGGGAAACTGTGCTGCCGCTCCAGCCTGGCCCCCAGCAGCATCCTCCTGTGGACATGGGGATTTTAGCTGCAAAGAACTTCTTTTGTCCCTTATGAGGAGTGCTTGTAAGAAGGGGGGCTCAAAGGACCTTAGAATTGCCACACACCTCGTTAATCAGCTAATAAAATGCAATGAATATGCTGCACTTGGGAAGCCAAGTGAGAGGCCTCACAATTCCTTACACTGAATTTCCCATGTTGTCCTCATTTAACCTTGCTGTGCAGTGGCTTTCCTTTTCTTTTCTGTTCTTACATTATTTATAGAGTGAATATTAGTGCAATCTTCTCTCCTTCAGCAGCTGGTAGCATCTTTAGAAACCACAATCAAGTGCAAATGAAAAAACAGAGACCCATATATTTTCTGAGCATATTTCACAAACCTATTTGTAATGGCTAGAGAAGAAAATACAGTTAATAAGGAAGCAGGGAGTGGAAGCTGTGTTCTTTTATCTGAATATTTGTTTTGGCAGTGATCTGGAGTTCTCTGAAACACTGGCTTAATTGTCTTTTAAGTTTGCCAACTGTAATTTTCCCTCCTATTATTAGAAATAAAGGCATTTTTTGGTTCTCTCAAAGAGATTTATTTTCATAGCAAATGCATTATGTGTATCCTGTTAATGTAAAAATATAACTTTTTGTTAACATCTTGCATGAAGTTTATTTTATGGGCCCAAGCTCTGAGATTTAACTCTAATGTGCACTGAATCAGACCACGTGTGAGGGGCTGCTTGCTGCCCACTGGTCCCCTCTATGGACTCACACACAGCCCTATCAGTATGCAGGGCTCTAAGGGAAGGAAGCGTAGTCAGAACCTTCTGACCCTTCTGAGCATGAGCATCTTCCTCTGGTGAAGCACAAACTTTGTCTCCTACATGGGTAACCTCTGTATCCGGTAATAAGTTCCTGGCTCAAAGTGTGCAGGTGCTTGGGCTTGAGTTCACAGCAGCCCTGTGCACTTTGCAATTGTTCATTACCCTTTTAAATGTGAAATCTAAAAGCAAGGAAGAAAAGCATTTATTTTGCTTTTGGTATGAAACCAATAACATTTTTCTTAATACATATTCTCTGAAGTAGCTGATGGAGAACTTTTTGCATAATGGAATATTCACATTATTCTTGATATTAAAACTACAACCAATTAACACTGAAACAATTACTGCCTGAGCAGTGATAAAATTACGAGAAGAGTATGAGATGGTTGCCTTTACAGAAAAATTTCCTCTGAGCAGTAGCTCTGCTGCTTACATTTCATGTAGAATGTGGAATGAGAAATCTGCAATGCCTGACAGAGGGGACGACTTTGCTGTACAGCTTGGCCTCAGGGGAAGCTGAAGGAGCCATTATAAATGGCAAACCTGCAAAGTATTTATGCTGGTGTGCAAATATTCACAAATTAACAATGTAACATCCATGTGTGCTTCATCCAGTTTGTTTTGAGGTCCTTCAAAGGAGAAGGCTTCCTCTGTCCCTCAACACCTGCTATACTTTTGACTGCCATGCTGCAGTTTCTGCGAGGACTGTTTCTTAAAAATGTTCCTTATCCATCCAAAAAGAAAACACTCAATTTTGTAATGGAGTAGAGAATCCAGTCTTTAAAAAACATCTTTCAATTTATACTGTTTGTTTTTTCTGGCAATTCCCTGTGACCATTGTGCTTTAATAATTTCAACATGTTCCCTTTTCTTTTTCCTTCCATCTTTTCCTCTACTGTTAGAAACAAAAATTAAACCTTCCTTAGTGATTTTTTTTCCACATAGAGGTATTTGCAAGACTGAAGTGAGCGTAAATGGTATCTTATTGCAAGACTAGCATTTTCCCTAAAAATAGGGTAGGAATAAAATGATAATTTAGCAGGTTTTGTCAGGATCTGGTTGGTAAAAGTTTTAAACAGCTCTTTGTAATGAGATTTCTATATTTATAATCATCTTGCTGATTGACAATATTCTTAGGCACTCTGTAATTGTATGTCTTGCAACATTAAATGCTCTTTCTTAATAGCAAAGGACAAATTTCATTAAACTCCAGTGAAATTTGGTAGTATATATTAGTAATGTGGTGAGGGAAGGGAAATGAATTACAAGACCATTACAGCTTTAAAATGTTGCATTTGCAGTCTAAAAAAGCAATTAAAACTCAATGAAATTATGAGTTTGGGAGCACTGCAATGGATACATTGGGTGTCAGTTGCATAATCATATTACTGCTGCTTCATAGCATACTGTATTTTAGTAAAAAAGCTGTTTGTTCACATGTTCCTTGCCCATGGCAAATACTGAGTAATCCAATTTAGTTTAGATTGCAATGGAAGTGTGAGAATCTAAGCTGTATCATTTGCATTTATGTAAGTCTAAGCGTGTGTAAGCAGAGGTAACCGCACACCAGCTGACACTCAGGATCTTGTTGACTCCAGAAAAGAACCATGTGCTCAAGCCCTTAATTTTCCCTAGGAAGGGAATTTCCACCAAAAAAACATTCAAAAACTTCCATAATATTAAATGTCTTGGTCATTTTATTTCATCTTAGAAAGGAGTGGAATACCTTACATTTAATCTGAAAGTGGAGGTTTATGGGCATTTTTTTTGCAGTGGATCCACATAAATAATGAAAAATATACTTTTCATTTGAACATTATTTTTTAAAATAGTTTGCCCCAAAATAGAAGGCGATTTCTCTCTGCAACTATTTGGAAATTTGGGATGATTGGCTGAATAGGTTTGAGCAAAAAAATGCTTCAGGCTAAAGTGGTAATTCTTCTTGATTAGGAAGTGATAATGTAATGAAGAATGGGTTCAAGACCAAAAGGACTTGAAGCCACATTAATCATCTCTTAAGGAAGTAATATGATCTGCAAAATAAAGGATATTTGGGGGTATGTTATTCCCTAACTCTCCTTTTGATCCTGTTCCTTTAAAAATAATAAAATAAAAGACCTATTTGGTGAGCCCTAGGAATTAAGGGTGAGGGTGCCAGCACACTGGTGGTTAGGGCAGGTGCTCAGATCCAGACTTGGCCAAGATGGTTATCTCTGTACTTATAGCAGTTTGTAACTTACAACAGCTAAGCACCTTGCCACCACCACAGTGGCTGTGCTTCCTTCCCTGTGGTGTTAGAAAACATGCCCAAGGACTGGCCGTTTCAGTGCAAATTTAAATATTTCCTTTCACTCGCAGTAAAACCATGGGCTGCTTTTCTTTAATTTCAATGAGAAAATTTTGAAGTTTTTTGGTTTCATTTAATCAGCCTAAATTTTCTTTTTCTCGTGATGAATCTGTAAAATAACACAATACAAGCAGGTACAGTTGCAACAGTTCAATTCAGTTGCAATTCAGATCCATTTTGCCACCAAAACAGGTATCCCCAAATGGGTCCATGTCTCTGTACCTTTGACCCAAGCAAGGTCATCTCTCTCATCTGAAATGTGTGATGATCTTGCCAGTCTTTCATGACTCCACTTGCTGCTTACTCTGGAAGTGTAACTACCAAAGCTGCAAAACATGCAGCAAATCTGGTATTGCAACAGGCTTTTGAAACTTCACCATGAAAGTAAATTCTAGAGAGTTGGAGCAGTAGAGGAAGATGCTGATACCCATACTGACACTCTGTTCTGTGTCCTTTTAATACCTCTGTCCACAGCACCTCCTTGGTTAGTCTGACTAGTAAGGAACTATGTATGTGGTTGGAGAGAAGAGCTCTGATATATCTTGACTTTTAACTTACCTGAAAAAGAAGTAAAATTAATTTGCTTATGGGAAGCTGGTAAACTTTATACAAGAGGTAGGGAAAAATTTTTCAGTGATGTGATTTACTGTCCTCTGAGAGGATACAGTAGGATGTCTATAACCCTGTTTTTCTAGCTGCCAGAAATTTGAAATGTGCTTTCTGTAGCACTCCTTTAACTGGTATGAAAAACTGAAAATTCAAAATTTCAAGACAAAATTTGTTTTTAGCTGTGGGGTCTTTTTTTGATAAAATTAAAGCATTTTGATACAGACAAGTCAACAAATTTTTAGCTTTCATTTAATTACTGTATAGTTTTGGAACACTTTTGTTTTTCAGATAATTTCTTTCTAATAGGCAAATTTTCCAGTGAAAATACATTATCTGTTAATAGGAACATATTCCCATAGTACTTGTAGCCCAGAAACAGGGTAGATGAACATAACGAACCTATTAGAATTCAAAACCTCTGATGAAAAACTTTTTTCAAATAATTTATTTTTGCAGAACTAAGTTTTCTAAATATGAATTCCAGAAGGATTAAATGATTTTCATTGTTCAGTGTTGGTGTATGGCATTAAAAGAATGCATGACATTTTAAAGAGAACAACAGGTTCCTTTTAAAAATAGTATTTAATTCAGGAATAATGCTACCCAGTGAAAGATCATGAGTGGCAATGTATTGAATGCTCACTTCAATTTATAGACTGTATATTTTACCCTCCTTCCTAATAAACTTGGAAATGGACTGAGAAGAGATATTACTTCTATTTCATATGTTCTATACTCTGAAATTACAAACCAAACATATTGTGGTTTGGTTTTTTAAAAGAATATCCCACTAAAATCAGGGGATATTTGTAGCATAAGGCAGCCTGTAGTAACCCAAATCCATGCCTCTCATCGGTGTCAAACAGGGCTTTCTCAGTAGCAAAGAAGACTTTTAAAAGAGCTCTTGGAGAAAGCCAGCCTCCTGCTTTCTTTTTCATTTCCCTATTCCATGGGGAAGGCTAAGTCCTGCACTGTTAAGCCAGGGGTGGTTGTGTCCTGGGAAACAAAAGAGAAATCTGTAAATGTCTGTCAAAACTAAAATATTTTGGGAATAGATTTGTAGTACATGTTTTAAAATACAGTTCAGCTTAGAACCATCCCCACTTTCCTGGTCTATATGGTATCTGCACTGCCTTTAGTGTCTTTTACTAGGAAAAAAAGTGATCCCGCCACTTACTGTGGTGTCATAGACCTAGAAGGCTGTGTTGTGTGGTGGAAAGGAAAAGGTCACCATTCCCAGGTATCCTTGTGCTCTGAGATATCTCCCATGGAGGGGAGTGTGGTGTCAGGGATCCTCAGTGTTACCAACAACCTGCTGCCAAAAGCTGCAGGGCATTGGGAAAAGCTCTTGAGAAAATGGAGACATTTGAAAATAAAAATGATATTTTTTCTGAGATTTTCCACTTACAAAACCTGTGGTTTTTTGGGTTAATGCAACTTGTCTTTTGAAAGTTTTGGGTTGGATTGTTTGGTTTTTTCTGTGTGGTGTGAATAGAC
The DNA here is from genome assembly GCA_013400735.1 of Pomatostomus ruficeps. Lineage (NCBI taxonomy): Eukaryota > Metazoa > Chordata > Aves > Passeriformes > Timaliidae > Pomatostomus > Pomatostomus ruficeps. The sequence continues at coordinate 120,058 of VYZT01038530.1, read as the reverse complement.
CACACCCCAGTTCCAGTAGAGATGCCAGATTCTAGCTTTCCCTCAAACCTGACTGCAAGATTTGATGTGGAATTTTTCCTCTCTCTCTGTGAACTAGGGTGTAGCAATGACAGCAGGGACAAGCTCTGGTTAGTCTGAGGCAGATAATTTTGGCAGGGGTCACAGAGGTGCTGTGTATTCCAGAGGTGCTGTGTCGCACTGAGGTGCGGTGTGCTCCATCCTAGGGTGCCTCACTGCTGAGGGGCATTCAGGTACATTCTGAGGGGGAAGCAAATTGCTCTATTAATAGTAGGATGCCCACAAAAATCCCTCAGAGGTCATCAGTGAACCCTATCCAATGTGATCCTAGAAAGCTAAGAGGCAAGGCAGTGATAAATTTAAGTGGGATGAAAAACAGGCACAGCTCGGTTCTTACTGGGAGACACAACTGCAGTGTGCCCGTGGGGAAGGTCTCTCTCCCCCCTTTTTCTTTGTGTTTATAACTTGCATATTGTGTGTTTTGACTCCTGCAAATGCCACTGTGAAAGCCCAATGCTAAGAGCCCATGTGTTATTAAAGGTGCCAGCCTCTGAGATGGCAGTAAGCTTGTGTGACAGAGGAGGGAACAGCGGACCATGGTGGGGACAGGAGGATCTCCCAGTGTATGCTTGGGACCCAATGCAAAAAAGCACAAGGAACACCTCCGGCAGAAGGTGCTGCAGCTGTGGTGTCCTTCTGCCCTGAGCACCAACCCTGCAGCTGGAAATGACACAGACCGCAAAATCAATCTCTGTGCTGAATGCTGGACCTCCCTCTTCAGGATTTCTGTGCACAAGACACTGTGCCGCTGTCCTGGATGCAGACTCAGATTTTGCAGCTGGCAGTGATGGAGATGCTGTCCCACAGTGAGTGAGCCCTGTGGGCACTGCTCTGCTGCAGCATCCCACACTGCCAGCCCAGCCTTGCTGCCCTGTAAGGTGCCTCTGCTGCCAGGCTAGGGCCAGCAGCAATTACATGACCTTGCCGAGTGCTTAAAGCAGTTTAAAATAAACGTGCTGGGAAAAAAAAAATACACTTACAAAAGACCTCAATTACAAAGACATTCCCATTCCTCTTTGCTTTCCTATTTAAGCACTGATAGGTTATCTGTTGGGTGGGGGGTGGAAAAGAAGAGCAAGGATGAGGAGTGAACAAAGCAAATGACTCCTGAGTTCAAGACTCAGAAGAAATCTAAGCTACTCATACCACCTTCTTCTTATGTTGCTCTTCCTCTGAGAAAAACAAAAGGACTGTAAAAAAAAGATGCTGTCAACAAGAGCTATATTTTGTTAGAGGGACATGGAGTAGAGCAGGGTGAATTACTTGCAGTTGTCCCTGTTGTACATGCAGGCTAGCTGTAACAATTTGCTACAATTACACAAAAGTTAGATGGCTTGTTGATGTATTATGTCACATTTCTGCACCAATTCTTAATAATGTCATACTTCTTATGCCATATGCACTTCCCTTCATTTGTGGTTGCTGCAAGAACTCCTGTACAGGAAAATGAAAAGTCATCTTACTTTGTAAAGTTCTGTACTTTAAACAGCAGAAATCACTGAGAAAGCTCAGAACTTGTCTAGCATTAAGCTTCCACCTTTTTCCTCTCCACAAGCTCTTGGTACCCAAGGTGAATCACTGGTTCTCATTTTATTACATTTGTGGTTTTTTTCTTATCTCCCATCCTTGGGTCTCCTCAACACTGATGGTGAACAGGAGGATAAACTAGATTACCTTACTAGAGCTTATAAATTTCAAATTGACTGTTACCATCTTTCTGAAGCAGACAATAAAATAAAATATTTCTCATGTGGACTGCATTTTAATAACAAGAAGGAGGAGCTTGAGATTAGCTGTCACGTATTGCTGAATGCTTTTTTTCAGGACTTGCAACCATGGGTGGCCCCTCTGTTTAATTCTATAGTAACTGTAAAATGCTGTGATTGGTGTCATGGGTTTTCTTCCCCAGAACAGAGGGAGCCAGTTCTAGGAGCATTAATATAATGCCTTTGGGATTCTGTTTCCATTAGAATGCTGAATAGTCCTAGATTTACATCTCTCTTTGCAGATGGCAATTATCTCTTTCTAATAATTCTTTTGTATTAAAGAAAAAGAATGGAAATCCTCCAGTACTGTTAAAATGCTTCTAATCTTCCTTAATTTGTAGGAAGACAGGAGAAATCTGTGAAGGGTGAGAGGAAAGAAGTGAGGCATCCAGATAAGCTTTGCTCGCTGAGGAAATGCATAAAAAATTTTCACCACCTAGATACAGAAAAGACCAGAGAACATTCATTCTTGGTAATAGGAGCGTAGCACACCAATAATAATAATTTTTTGGTCCTCAAAAAGTGAATGATGTCAAAAAGTCTTGCTTGGAAGTGGTACCTATTTGGGATCTGCCACATAAGGGTGTTTTTCATTAGACAGCTGAATGAATTGCCGCTCATCCTGCAAACAGAACACCAATCTGTGGTTTACGGAATGGGTATTGTCTTCTCACTTGGTATTTGTTTAATGTTGATAAGGTTTTATTTTATTTATTTTATTAAGCTGTTGAGAGGGGAAGAGATTTCTTTCCTTTGATATCAGAAGTTTTACCCTCTGGTGTTGCCATCCTGCAGAAGACAGTCTCCACTAGGGACAGGCTGACCTTAGTTCCTTCCTGAAATCTTAGGACTCTTTTAGGAGTCCTGAATATTTAAGTACAGACCTTTTCAATCAGCTTAAAGCCAAATATCGCTTACTGGATAGGACAAACTTTCAGGAGAGGGGAGCTAGAAAGGAAAGGTTAGTTACCACTGCTCAGTGAGATTGACAGCAACCCCTTTTGGCACGCAGATGGAGAACTGGATGATGATCAGGAAAATATTTAATGGAAATGTTTGCAAAAAAGAAGTGTGTCATATTTTGACGCGGAATTATCTCTGTGCTTTGAACATTTTTAATCAGTTCTGCAGAGGATATGCTGCAAATTGCTGTCACCAACAGCCCAGTTTTACGCCTTGCATCCTCATGGTTTCACCCAGTGGCTATGTGCAGCTTTCTTTCCTATAAGAGCATAGTTTTTTGTTCCCAGTGGCATTTAAGTTCACTCTGTCTCCAGAAGTGAATGGTGATTATGTTTTTAATCCTCTGTATAACTGCAAAGCTACCTCACCAGTACAAAGAGGTCCTAGTGTCTGGTGCTGCCTGTACTGCTGAGCAGAGCAAGCCAAAGGCAAAGCTGCGGGGCTGTGTCAGAAGCAGCGCACGCAGCAATGCTGGGTTCAGCCTCTCCTGTCTCTGGCCTGCGTTGCCATAAGGAAGGTGAGAAGAAAGGCAGCAGAGAGAGGGTTGCTTGGAAAGGCTCAAAGTGTGCAGTGGCACTGTCAGAAAGGTCTGCCCGGGTGTGTGGCACAGATGAAGGAGCTGGTGCGGGTAAGTATTTATTAATATATCGTTTCCTTTGCCAGTGTCAGCAGCGAGGACTCCTCTATGATGGCTTCAGGTGCTTCCCCAAGGCAGCTCAAGGGAAGAGAATGGGGAAAAGTTTATATGCCTTCCAAAATTCAGTACCAGAGGTGTAAAGTATTTTGTCTCCTTCATGTTTTACTTTGAGGTTCAACTTCATTTCACAGATACTTAATTTTAATTCATTAGATGGCATGCTCTTTAATCATCGTCCCTGTCTCTGGTCCCCTTCCTTTCATGTTAGAAATTCATAAAATATCATAAAAATATTATTTTTCTGTTCTTCCATGTTAATTGGGGTTTTGTTCAATGAGAATGATTGAGCTGAATTTCCTGCCAAAGTTAATAAGAATGATCATGCTATTTTTTTTTTTTTTGTAAAATATACAGCTTGAAATTAGGAACTAGGAAGAACATGATGCAAAAACTCTGATCCTTCCAGGGAGATGCTGATGTTGCATTTTATTATTCTGCTTTCCTTTTTCTTCCCCATCATGTGACCAACCATGTTTGTTCTGAACTTCAGATCCTTTCTAGACTCCAACAGAAACTTAAAGCTGTTGATTTGTTTGGCTTCTCAGGCCCTTTCTAGAAAAAACAAATATTTGGACCCAGGCAATAGATAAGCACTAACACTTTGTTTTTAAACACTGTATTCAAAATTGGGTAACAGGGTAATTCTAAGACCTTTGGTAGGGTGAGGGTGATATCAGCTTTTTTTTAATAGCATCTGCTAATATTCTCCTGTAGCTACTTATTATAGTAAGAACATGTCTTGTGCTTGTTTTAAGTTTTGAATCATTCTTGTTGCTGTCCAGAGAGGTGGGGACGCATCACAGGTTTCCGCATTGCATCAGGATAGGTACTGGCATTTTCACAACTGAACTGAAATGCCTTGTAAGAAGTTGTAGCAGTGTTAAGGAAAAAGACAGGCTGCAGAGCTTGTCTCACTGCCAGGTTTTTTTGTTTACTTTTTATTATGATTAAATGCCTGTAAAAATAAGCTAGTGATTGAATCCAGTCCTTAATTTGAAAAGGATGAAATGGAACTGGAAGTAGGAAATGTCACGCCTGAATCCCTTAATCACTAAAAATCAAAGCTTTAAATGATGTCCGTAGCTGAACCTTTTCTCCTCACTGGAGGCCTGTGTCTTTAAGATAAGACCCTGGGGATGTGTTTTCAGAGTAACCTGCTTGGAGGAAATTCTTTTTATTTCCATAGAAGAGGGCAAAGTGTTCTGCCACATGGGAGAGGGCAGCCAATACTTGGGAATAAAGTGCTAATTCTGGTACTGTCATGCCAAACCAGTACTGCTGTGATGTCATGGGCAGGAGGCCACCCCTGTGCTGGTGTGTCAGATGATTCCAGCTGGGTGTACCTGCTTTGGTGTGGGAGCAGCCATACTAACCTGTCCCTCTGAAAACAGCTCATCCCCAGGCTCACTCTGCACCATTCTCATCCCAAGCCCTTCTTTTTCCCTTCCCCTTGACCTAGGATGGTAGAGTCTAATTCTAGATGTTTTCAGTTTTCATGTTCAGGTACATGGGTGCTACCCCCCAGGGTCTCTCTGCAGTCAGTCCAGTCCAGGGGAGAGCAACACCAGCACTTCTTGTACCTGTTAAAGAATGAGATGAGTAGTATCCTGGAAGTGTTGCTCGTCTGTAAAAGGCTCTTGATGAGCAGCTTGGATTTGCCATGTTCAATCCTATCCTGTCAGTCCCTGATAAGGACTTCTTAAAAATGGCAATTAATCCAAATGAATGGTTTGGTTTTGGCTTTTTCATCTGGATGCATATTCCAGTAATACTTTATGTAAATAACATATATTTCACATTTGGTTGCTCCAAGTACTAGAGTTTCAGAAGAGAGTGGAAGTGAAGGAGGCCAAATGCATGAAATCTGTCAGGAAGATTCCATGTCTTCTGTCATTGCTCAGGAAGGTTGACCTAGAAACTGGTCTAAGAAAGCATTTCTATTTCAGGGACAGTCTTCAGGTGCCTTATAGTCTAGGAAACAATCACAATCATGCTTTCCCTTCAAGCAAGTATTATGACTCTTTTATTCTTTAATCCAGAAATCCTTTGTACCTTTTGTTGTCATAACTGAGTGTGCACTTCTTAAAATGAGATCTACAAAGACACTTGTAGCCATGACATTGCCTTGAATATTACAGACATAATTACAGATCTGTGAGGGCTTTCTTGTATTGGCTGTCATTTGCTCAGCAGCCCACACCCTGCTGTCACTTGCCACAGTGTCCATGCTTCTGGCCATGACATGGTTGTGTTGCCAGTGTGCTTTTCCCATAAAGGAATTTATTCTGTAGTCCTAGATTTTTATAAAGGGAAATCCTTTTTCTCTGGAGCTATGTCCCAGGAAACTTAAGGACTCCTGGCAGGAGAGGAGTTGATGCACTGGAAAGGGATCACTGCAGACAGTGTAGGTTTGGGTCTTCCCCTTTTACTTCTTGGTATTGCAAAAAAACCTATTTCTCCTTGAATTAGAAATTAAGTTGTACCCCTGGCTTTGGGATGATAAAACAAACTCTTCTTGGAGAGTGGCAAAAATAAATAAAGTGTGTCCCTTTCTTTTTGCTTATGTACAGGACAGTTGCTTTTCTTCAAGAAAATATCAACAAATCCAGTCCACAGTCTGGCCAGGATTAGTGCTAATAATCCCTTTCACCTTTGGCAAGGTCAGGTTGTGCTTGGGCCTTTGCATTTCAGTGTGGTGCTTTGGGTCTTTTCTGTGCTGCTCCAGAGAGACACTGGTCTTTCTCCAGCTGGTTGTTGTATTACAACATTGGTTTTGTGGATTTTTTGGCCTTCTACTCTGAGGACTGTTCTTCCAGTCTGGGCACCATCAGAAGCTAAGGCAAGACAACAACATATTTTACCCTCTTCAAGAGAAAGATTAGACCCTAAGTCAATCTTGGTGTTTGGCAGGGGTGTTTCATCTCTAGAAACAACATTAAATGCACATAGAATGAAGAAAGCGTGAATGCTAAGATAACACCATATCTTTGGGGATGCTCTGGGGAGCTTTCTCTGCTTTGAATTCTCTCAAGAAATGACAGAAAAAGGGGTATCATGTCCTTGAACTTTTAGGAAGCAAAAAGTTGACTGGCTTAAGAGCAGCTTTTTCATCATGGTATACTTTAGTTCAGTCACTTACGAGAAGAACTTGTGTGTCATTAAAAAGATATTGATGTTAGTGATGGCAGAATGCTGGCAAGAAAATTACCAAATGTTAAATTAATGGTAGTTGTGCTTAAGCCTCCTTGGATCCATTAAAAATGTCTCTTTTAGATTGCTGGTAAGTACTTTTACTCGTTAGCATGCAAGTAGATCTTCTGTATGTGTGTGTGTGTGTGTTTTTGTTAAATTGAAACACTGAAAGGATGTGAGAGAGACACACTTGGAAATTTTCCAGACTTGGATTCATCCTCTTCTTTTCACAGAGATTATTCATGAGACTTAAAAGCACACATTTATCATATAATCACGGCAGAAAATAATTGAAGACATTTTGCTATCACCCCTTTTTACCATGTTATCTCCCAGAACTTAATCTGAAGAACCTCTGGGTCTCATTTTAACTCTTGAGTTCTGATAACGAAGAAGTTACTGCTAAAATTACTCTTTGTAGCAGCTTTCTGATTATTCCTCGTGTTTGCAGGTGAGCTATTGTGACAATCCATGAGTTTCTGAATCAGATGAAAACATTTTCTTGCACAGAATTTATCACATTTTAAAATTGGGCAGCTTTCTACAAAATGGGCTGTCATCAAGAAGAGAGTGAGGAAGCTTGACTATAAACACTCATTTGGTCATGGAAAATATAAAATATTTGAGGTCATTTGGGAGAAGAATTATCCACAAAATGATCCCATATTAGAAGAACCCATCTGTTAAGTTCAAGCTTGGTTTCATGCTGGACACATTATGTAAGAAACAGATGCACTCTTTAAACAGATTTTTTATCATAGTTTCCATAATACCTATGATTCCATGAGGAATTCTGAGCCAAATATCAAAGGATAATTTTCTTGTGAGTTTATTGCCCCAATAAATAATTTCTGAATGTGGGATGTGTACCAAGCACCTTTAGCTCTTGCTGTGATACTTGTTTCTTGCTCGTATGAAGGTCCTGGCGTTCTGCTTTGTTGACTGACTGTGCCTGTAACACTCGGCATGCAAGTGGCCTGTCATGTTGGGAAAACCCTTCTCCAGATAGCTGACATGGCAGCTCGTACCCCATTGTTCCAAGAATTGAATGCTGTGCTTGGAGGGAACATGGTGTGTCTGCAAGCATCTCATCTTCCCTTTAGCCTAACCACAGGCGGGCTTTTGTGTGTTTTATTCAGCGTATAGGTAGGGTTTGCACATGAATAGGGAAGAGTTGAAAGGAGTTTTCTCCTCAACAAGCTTTATGGACCAGGGAACTCCCAGGTAAAACAGCATCAGTGATATTTACTGCATTTCTTCCATTCAGGAAGGAAGTGGCCACCATGGCCATCTGTGTTTGGTGGAAGACACCTGGTCTGCAGTTTGACATGAACCCTCGAGGGTTTTGTGGCTTTTGCTGGTTGTGAGAACTACTCTTTCTGATCAGCAAAAGACTTTGTAAATGACTTTAACTGTGCCCCAATGTAGCTGTAGGAGACTTACTGTCCAAGAAGAAGGTGTGGCACTGTATCCTCCACTTAGTGGATGCAGTTGGGAACATAAAATACCTGTAATCCACAAGTTTGTATTTGTTCTGGTGTTGATCAGTGAAACATTTCACTTGTTTGGTCTGGACTGCCTAGAAGTTGTTTTGGTTATTCACAGCTTCTAAGGGCAGCTCCGCAGTAAAACACTAATGCAGTAAAGCATTAATATGTGTATAGAATAGAGATAGTAAATATTAGGTATTTAAGAAGAAAACTCACAATGATGCAGGTCAAAAGGTGCAATAAGGGAGTGTTCTGTATATATCCTGCAGATGGTATCTAGCAGTACTGGCCTAATTTAGAAAAGTGCAAAGACAGAAATCTTGCTTTGAAAGACCTGCAAAATCCATGTTTATAAAACGATAAGAAGAACTGGCCTCTGAGTAGGAAATGAACATTTTCTTGAAATAGAGATATTGTATAAGATAAAACCTTCACAAAAGGATCATTTAATATTGAAGAGTCACAGACCCCTGGGATATTCTTCTGTGTTTTGATATCTCTTTCACAAAATGACAAGATGAAGAGGTTAATATAAAGGCAAGACAAAAGTCCTTTATTTTTTTATGTCACTGGTGGATAATTTCTAAAAGTAGTGTTGCAGGATAGTGAAATGCTACCTCAGTTCAACCAAAAAGCCTGACAAAGAAAGATGATTCTTAACAAAATCAATTGCAAATGCATCCCCTGCACTGCTTGAACTCTTGAAAATGTACTTTACTTTAATATAAAAGTATCCTAGAATGTGTATTATTGACAAAGGATCCTGCTGCTGAGGGGCAGCTGTCATCATCCTCTGGGTCACTCCTTTGTAAATCCATAATCCCTAGCCTCTGATATTTTTTAATGTAAATTTGCTTAGTGTTTAATGTGACTTTCTGTTTGTTTTCTGTCCCACAGACCCTTGGTTTCTATGGAAGCTGTTGGGGGGAGTCCTTTAGAATGTGTTTGATGCAATTTTCTTTTGATAGAGCTGTCTTTCAAAGCTTTTCCTGTGCTGGCATCGCTTTGGATGGAGCACAGAAGCTGGTGTGTCTCTGCTAGGACTCATCCTTTGGAGAGGCCACGCTCTGAGCAGCCCAGAGGAGCAAACTGATTGCCCTAGAGCACACTGAGTGACTTTGTGAACAGTCATGTTGCTGTTCCTTGCTGGTGTCCTGGCTGGGCTAGTGTGGGTGCTGGGTAATGTGATGGGAGCTTTTCCTACTGCCCGGAGATGAGGGGGTTGATATAAAGGCAAGGTCACAGAAACTGCTTAAGCCTTTGCTTGAGATTATACTTCTTGAATTTTTACTTAGAAAATGAGGATGACATTACCTCGAAAGTTTAGAGCAGTCAGATGTCATCTTGAAATAAATGTGTCTTCTTTGTATTTTCTTACAGAGTTTCTCTTGAGGGGAAAAAAGACACTATGAGGGCAAAACCACTGATTTTAATACTAATTTCTTGATTGTTTTTGGCATTGGTGGTGGGCTGCTGTCTCATTTTGACTGTGTTTGATCAGGGCAAGAGACAAAAACGGTTTGAAGGAAAAATGTCAGTGTATTATCTGAAAGGTAGGGCAGAAGAGTCAGCAAGAGGCATAGCAGAAAGGACTCTTGGGCTCGCAGAGCTTCATGGAGATGAGCCCAGGGAAACTCTTCACTGCCTCAGTCCCTGTGCCAGAAAGTCAGTGTTACCAGACTGCTGGCACTTACCATCACAGCAGGTGTGGAGGTAGGAACAAGTGATTTTTAGATATTGCTAAATGTAAAAAGCTCTTGCCAAATAACCAATGAACCTGTTAATACTGTTTTATGTGTGATTTGGTGAATAGTCTTAATTTTACAGAGGAACTGGAGGTGGTATTTCAAACTGAGGAGAAATGCTTGCTCAGCAACCTACTCAGCCTAGTCAAACAAAGAACTTTTTGAGGTGGTTAGAAGCAAGCAGTGCGTTTTCCCACTGAGATTAGAGGAAAGAACAGAAGACTCAATAAAGAAGTGTCTAGAAGTCAGAAACACAGACCCATAGTGAAAAACCATGAGTCCTGCTTAGTTACCATTAAAGACGTGCCAATAGTAAAGTTCTTCAACTTTTTAGAAAATAAGGGATTGCATTTGCTCTGCAGAGATGGCAGAGCAGAGAACAAAATGATCAAGTGAAAAATACGCTTCAGCTTTCAGTGACGTCCTCGAAAGAAAGAGAACTGATGGAAGTGAAGCTTGGAAGTGGAAAATAGCACAACCAAGAAGCTTAAGTAAGTGAATCAGGGAGTGTTTCTCTGATTATTGCCAGAATCTTAAAGGGAATCAAATAATAGATCTCACAAGGATTTTTAATAAGTATCAGGTCAGTCAAATCGGTGACTGTCCTTAAAGAAACACATGGCCAGAAATACAGTACTCAGTTTTAAGAAAAGGTAGAAAAATGTGGTCTAGGCAATATGAATTCTTAACTGAGTTTCTCTATGACTTGAGGGCTATGAGCATGTGTTGAAGGAAAGACAATTAAAAAAAAAAAAAAAGGAAAATAACCTAATGCTTTTCTTTGAAAAGAGCTGATTTTTGAGAATGGGAGATGTAGCAGACCTGATTTTTATTTTAATATTGTCTTGAAAATCCCAGGAATTGTGGGAGATTGGTGTGCTGTGTCTCTATAACCACAGTAAACTGTCTCTGCAAGTATAAGAGGAATTATATACTGAAAAAGAGGCCAATCCTGTGTACTGAGCCACATGTTTGTCATTGTTCAATATGAATTACACTTTTTTATTAATGACTTGGAAAGTGGAGACCAAGTTTATTCACTAGGCAACCGATGCCAAAGTGAGAGAGGAATTGCTCTACAAACCCTGAAGAACGGGATTGAAACTTACTTGTTTTTGTCAGCTGGGTCTGAAATGAGATACAAGTCAAGTGCAAAATGCTGTGTTTGTTTATGAGCTATCAAGGGCACATCCCCATGTTAGGGAATGATTTGTTTGCTAGGCAACAGGTCTGCAGAAGATGTGGTGATCGTTGTTGCCTTGCATTTAATCTGTGGTTCAGAGTGGCATGTGTTGGAAGCAAACACCATCCAGCAAGTAGAAACAGGACTGCTGTATGCAAGGAGTGCAAAGTAATCTGCCTGCTCTGCTTAGCTCTGCTGAAGCCTGAGTTAAAAAATCTCATGTCCGTTTTCGGGCATCCTTCATCAAGAACTGTGTGGGCCATCTTGAGGTAGTTCTGTTCTACCAAAAGTTTACAGACTCTTACGTATTTAAAAAGTCTGAAAAGAGTGGGTTTGTTTAATTTATAGAAAAGATTTGAGACAGACACTCCAGGTTTCTTGAATATAACCACAGGCAAAGATGCAATATAATTCTCTGCATCCACAGGAAATAAGACTCCCCAAGACAAAATGAAAGGGAGGCATGTAAACATCAGTATTTCTCTGATGATAAGGATAGTTAAGAATTGAAATAGATTGTCTAACTTTTTATTATCTTCCAGGCAGAGAGATTTCATGGCTTTGATAGGTAACTGTGTCTCAGAATAGCTCAGCTGCAGCTGATTGTGACTGTCAGGATTTTCCAGCTATGTCTTCAGTAACTCTCTTAACATTTGTATACAGCTGAGCACTTGCTTCTTATCACATACAGTGATAAGAAGCAAGTAGAGAAGATCACAATGTGTTGTTATAGAAAGAGGAGGTGCCTGTAGATCTCCAATGGCTAGAGTTTGTTGGTGAATTCTACTGTAAAGTGGGATAGAGCTGCTGGATTTTTTAAATCACCCAAAAATGCATGACAGAATTTGCCATTCACTGTCAAGTAAAGGAATCAAAGACTGCATCAAGTCCTGTGTTGACAGGCTGCTTTACAAAGAGGATATAGCAATTAATAGTAGTTCACATTCTCTGATGTGTGCATAGCCCACATATCCAGACACCTGAGAGATCTGTAGGATTATTTGCAAATCCCTCATGTGAGGAAAAAGGGAACTCAGAACTACTGGCCTGAGTGCATCTTAAACCCAGCCTTTCTCGGATATGGCAAGATGTTTCTGGGACACAGCAGTGTAGCTGCAGCTGCATGTGAGTTCATCAGTCTGGCTGTGGTAGGAAGACTTTTTTTACTACTTGCTAACTCATACACGATGTGGCATATGGAGCTGAAAATTGCTTATTATGTATACTCTTTAAAATAAAGAGCAGCATCTTTGCAAGGATGGTCGTGAGCATCACTTGCCTCAGCATGGCCAGAAATGCAGTTCTGGCACCCATGGTATATGCCAAAAAATACTAGTTCCAGCTCCCAAGAGCTCAGCCCCACAGCAGGGCTGTAGCCCAAGATTTTGAAAGTGAGAAATGAGGAGGGAAAACCTTTGACTTTACCATAAAGGTATGGCTGAGTTCTCCAGGTAACATTGCCTCTTTGATGTGGTTGATAAGGTAAAGGAGCAGGAAGACAATTACGTTGGCCAAACCCAAACCAATGCCCAAATACATGAATGGAGATGAACTTACAGAAAATACCTTCATCAGGTCTGATCCAAAACTCATTTGAGTAGAAGAGGTTCTTCTCTTGCTGATAGATTTGGCTCATATGGTTGCTATTTTCATTTTCCCACCAGTACATTTCTTCCAAATTTGTGAAATAAACATTTTTTTAAAATGGACTGCAAAAACTGTATGTGTGTAGAACAACTGGTATTAGATTTTCTTTCTTTTTTTTTTCTCTCCTTCTCACTCCTTTTTTCATAATTTGGATCACTTGAGAAAGTTGAGTTAGGATAACACTGGACAAATAGTTAAAGTAGCAGAATGGAGAAGATGGTAAATATAGGTAGAAGGGTTATATGAACTATTGAAAAGAGTAAGTGGATAAACAGGATTTGGCAATAATAGAGTAGTTCTTGTATTCTTCTGGTCATGTTTGAATAACAATCACATTATAAAAATAACTTTGTCCTGGTGACATAAATAAAATCTGTAACTTGCTTTATTGAAAGGAACAATCATTATTGAAAAAACTTCATTCTACCTATTCTAGCCTCCTGTTAGAGGACAAAGTCCACAATTTATAAAAGTTAGTTCAGAGATTAATAGAAACAAAAATCATGAAGTCATAGGAAGCAACAAAATTAGGTTAAATGTGGCTGCTGAATGGAAGTGAAAGGCAGAAAAAGAATTCCATCCTTGTTTCTGTGGGGAGGTTTTAAATGCAAACCTTTCAGGGAAAGACAAATTTGTCTCTTTAATCAAGTTCTTACCAAAATGTACATGTTCATAGAGGGAATACCAGAGCAAAGGAAGTAGTGGGTAGACCATATCACAGAGAGGTTTCTCTTTCTCTAAATTACATTTACATTAATTCAGCAATGTGGAAATGCACTGCACATTGTGTCTTGAGCTTCCTTTGCACATGCATAGGAATGAGTGTGGGTAGCCCAATCCATTGTGCTTGCAAAGGGATGGAGGCACAGGAATGCACAGCTCCCCTTTATTGCGTGGGAGCCAGCTTGGGCATGCTCAGGCCTCTCAGTTTGGACTATAAAGCCTTTCAAGTGGATTTTTCTCACGTAAATACAAAAGAAGAAAGGTGCTGTGCAACAAAAATGGCCCTCAGGCTGGGAAGGTTTTATTCTCGTTACTGAAGAGGGCACTGCTGAAGACATGAGACAGTCTTTAGATGTTTTATTTTGAGGGAGTCGAGGTGGAAATAGGAAGGCTTGGGTTTTGGTTTTGTTTTCCTAGAAGGGTCAGTCAGGACAGGTTCCCCTGTGCTCATCCTCCCAGCTGTGAAGATGTTCAAGCCCAGGGTAAGACCTGGAAAAAAACAGTAAGATGAGAACAGAACTTCACAATGAGGGGGCTATGAAATGCCAAAAGTGTTGGGTTCACTGTCCTGTCATAAGTGTGTGAAAGTCCTTCAAGGATGAAAGCCTGATGTGCATTAGGTGTGTGCACATAAAGACAGTCTATTTGAGACATCAACAGCAGTGTTTGTGGGGAAAAGCAGAAGAGAAAGTGTGTTGAGAAGGACAGGATAACCAAAGAGAACTCAGGGATCATGACCTAAGACTTACAGTCAAACCAGATTAAAATGAAACCCTTAACAACATCAGAAAATCTTGTTAGGTTGTTATCCTGTAATCTAACCCTCTATCTGTTAATATTTTTCTATATGGATTCTTGAATAACAACTGGATTAATCTTTTTACTACTGACCTCCTACTTTTTTTAATTTTGTAAAAGGGAGGAAAAAAGAGAGATTGTCGAGAAGTTTCCTATTCCTCATGTAATTCCTAGTAGAGCTGAGTGGCTGTCTAAACCATGACCCCAAATATTTCCCAACCCAACATTTGTGTGTGCACACCACTTACCTCCTTCATGCCAATTGGCACCTAACTTTAAGTTTCTTTTCTCATTCCCTACACTTTGGTTTTACTGCAAGCAAACAGGCAGAATGGTCATGGCACATAGCGGGTGGGATTTATGGGATGCTTTGCAGAGCCCAGGTATTTTGTTCATATGCAGCAGACAATAACATCCACTCTCTTGCCTTTTTTTCTGACACCCTCAGCACACTTTATCAAGGTGTACTTGTAAGCTTGTGGCTCACTTCACTGGGACTGCTTAACTGCTTGAACACACTGATATTTGCTAAAGTTCAAATGCTCTTTCAGATGTAGAAGTCGTGAGTTATTTCATATCCAATTTTTCTTCTTATATTTCTGTTTCACATATAGTCACAATGTGGTTTTACTATATTAATCCATCCCTCTGAATTTATTCCTTGTAGAGACGATTCAAGATTGGCAAACACAGTAGAATGAATTACAGAATCACAGAATCAGAGAAACACTAGGTTGGAAGAGCCCTTTAGGATCATCGAGTCCAGCCTATGCCCTAACACCTCCTCAACTAAACCATGGCACAGAGTGCCACATCCAGTATTTCTTTAAGCTGAAATGTCTATTTTTAATATCAATATTTATTCCAAAACTATCAGACAAGACTGTTTGGCTAAGAAGGGGTAGTTTTGCACATCAGCAGACTAGGTTAGATGGTTGTCTCAGGTTGTTTCAGGTGGTTTAATTCTATAGATTCGGATCAATAGGATGTGAGAGACGTTTACTTCATTGTAGCAAATCCATGTAGTCCTCAAGACGTCTCTAGATAGTACTTTACATTACTCTAGGTAGTAGTGCCACCCAGTGGCGAAGAGGAATATGGTCCGCTTCTGACCAAAGGAAAAAATGCAAATAAGATTTTCTTACTAGTAAGGATACAAACCCACTAATTTTGAGAAGAAAATAAGATATTCTTTTATATTTATATTAATATATTTTCTATATTAATTATCTTGCTATGGACTTACTAAGATATCTAAAATTTTAAATTTTTTCACTGGCAATTTTGTTTTCTTCTTATTAATGTAATCTGAATTTTCAAATTGTGCTGAAATAAAGTTTATAGACTATATTAAATTTCATTATTCCATTATTTCAAACCTTTGTTTTCCATTGAATATGATGAATGTTATCTTATGTTGAAATATTTTTATATATTTAATAATTCTTATATATAAAAGAGAAAATTAAACATGTTGGAAAGTCTTAATTTAACTTTACTGTCCATAATATATTTCTCCAATTCCTACATCCTTGAATTCAGGTCTGGTTTTCTGGCAGAAAACTAGAAAAAGAAGTGAGATTTTTTTCCCTGAGATTCATAAAGAATTTTTTTGATATCTTGAGATCTTATCAGGAGCTAATTTGTTCTCAAATGAGTGGCACACTGTAATTAGGTACTTGCAGTCAAGTATGTTCTTTCAGGCATAGTCACATAACATGCCATTAGACCGGACATTCTCAGGAAGACGAGGGGTTACATACATTGGCAAAGGAGGAATCTGGGCCAAGTGCAGCTCGCAGAAGTGTGAAGCTCTCTGCTTGCTGCCCGCAGTTTACCTTCACTGAGCTGTGTGTGCTGTTCCCTGGTGCTCCGAGCGGAACCCTGCCCAGGCTCCTGCAGGGTCCCCGGGGTTGCTCATGCTGGTTACCGCAGGCACCAGGGAAGGAGCACAGCTGTGATGAAGGTGGTTCTCAGGTTCAATAACTCTGGCTCTTTCTCCAGCACTGCCTTCACCTGAAGGGGTGGAATTTATTTGAACAGGGCCTGTCTGGTTTGCTGCTGGAGCTGCTCAAGCTGTGAGCCCTGGTTGAACCCAAGTGGAACAGCCCCTCCTGACATTGACACTGTCCCATCCCAGAGCGCTGCCTGTGTCCACTCACTGGTCTCATGGAAAGAGTTTGTTCAGGTCTGCTTGTGAGCTGCTGCAGAACAAATTAATTTTTCAAGTAATTGATTGTTTGGCAGGTGAAAAGAGATCAAATTATTTTCACTAAATGTTTCTTGGCAATCTTACTGTTCCTGTTGTGTTGCAAGGGAGACAGCATCTATCATGGCTCACAGCCGCACTGTTAGTCATATGCTGGCCTGGATCAATGCTGCTCAGATTCTGGAAAAATGAATCCTCTCAGGGAAAATGCAGCCTTTGCCAACCCAGTGAATTGATGCTGAGGGGCCTCTCAGCTCTGTGTATACCTGGCTTGTTTGAAGCTGTTGTTGCAGGCTCATGAATTACCACCCTATAGTGCATGAACATTTTGACAGTTTCACTGCATTAGGTTGGATTTTTCCAGCATTGTTTTTCCCATATCCTGGGTTTGATGTCTTCAGCCCCACTGCAACTCCGTGGTCCCTCCTGGTGTGGGCAAAGGGGACTGCAGGGCTGGGATAGGGAGTGGCTGCCCTGGCAGCAGAAGCCAGACATGGTCATGGGCAAAAGAAAGCAGGTGTGGACTTCAGGGAAACCTCTCTTGCCTTGTTGCTAATGTTTCATTTAGCAAACCAGTTCCTGAGCAAATAATTTTTCAGTCTTCTCCTCAAAAAAATTTCAGCTATTATTTTTTTAGCTCCTTTGGTTTTGTTGCTTGTTTCTTTTATATTGCCCATGACCTTAGAGTCATGCCATAGCCATCAGATTTGCTTCTAAAGCTGCTTCTGTAAAGGTAGTGGGTGTGTGTGAGGTTTTTTTAAAAGAAAAAATCCACAATTTGCCATGTGATATTTTTTATACATATGGGAATAAGGAGACAAGTGGTGATTGGGAGTTAGAAAATTACACTGCTTTCCTCTGAAGGTTGTCGGTGACTGTTCTTTGTGGTAGAATAATGACTAATTTTTCAAAAATGATTAATTAAAAAGAACTCTGCTGAGTGATTTTCCTTACTTCCTGGAGGCTTGTACATGGTGTTTTGCAGTGACTGAACAGAACAGCAAGGCACAATTACAGCGTGTACCAGTGGAGATGTATTAATGTCAACTGACCAAAATGCTGAGGCCTGTGCGTCAGGATGTGTGTCTTTTACAGCGTGTTTGCTGCAAATGTAGGGATCATGGCTTGAAAATGTTTTATTTAATCATTATTCATGCTGTAGTTTTCAAGCAGGCTGATTATACAGATATAAACCTCACTGGACCCAGATTAGAGGAGTGTATGTATGCAGCTTTGTAAAGGAAAAGGAAACATCATTCTTTTTTGTTTATGTACAGGCATACACCAGTTTATTACTCTTTAACTATCGTAGATACTGCGGGTGCTGCACGGGACATCTGTGATGCAAAGAGTGTTCAGTGATTCACTGATACACAACATGAGGATGCCTCTGATGACTCACTTTTTCCCTCACGATTTCTTTTCCCATTAAGCAGAAGCGAAGTTAAACAACTTTTACCAGAATTTAAGGAAAGGTTCACACACGCTCTAATAATTTGAGAATTAGATGTATTTGAATACAAATTAAGTTTTCCTTAAGAATCCCTTAAGGGAAAAAAGAATCCCTTATTTCTTTAGATAAGGAAAAATGAACTAGACAAAACACTTGAGAAATGCTACAAGTATGAAGGTTGAAGCAATGCCCATTTCTGATACCTAACTACAGCAAAGATGTAGTTTTCTTGGGGAAAAAGGATAAAATTATATGAAGAATTTCCTGTTCTTCCAAACCCCGGGTTTTGTTCTCATTTACAGAAATAAACAGACGTTTCTATTTGACCACCTCAGAGTTCTCCAATAACAACTGAAAAAAAAAAAAAAGTTCTTTTGGAAGAAGAAAGTAAAAAAACTTTGGAAGCCACTCCTGGGGAGGAAAAAGCTGGGCATCTGCTGCACTGTTCAGTGGTATCTGTTTTAGTAAAAGTTTGTGATGGGGTAGCCCGTCCTGAAGGGTTTAGACATTTTTGTCATTGTTTTTCAATGCCCCTTATTTGATGTCAACATTTAGCTAAAGTTGATAGAGTTTTGTCTACCCTGTTATTTGATGGCGATTCTGATTCAGCTTTTCAGGAAGGAAGAACTCTTATTTCAGGGACCACACGAGGGAGTGTTTGTTGTTCTGCATGTCTGGCTGCCAGCAGCTCTCTTGCTAGCAAGGGCACTTAAGCTCCATGGTTTTTTACCCTGTTAAAGGGAAACATTTTCTTCAGCAGTTCTCAACTTTTTCCAGACTGATGTAGTTTCTCAATAGCCCCAAACCTTTTTTTCAGCGGACAGTGTTTGGAATTTATTGCTTCAAAGTGGCACACCAGCTTTCCAGCCTGTGCACCAGCTGTGCTGGGAGCGTGTGTGTTGTGAGAGGGTGAGTCAGGGGAAAGCAAGAAGGGTTTGCTTTGCGTGCTTTCTGCTTCCCTCTTTCCCTGCACAGGTTCAGTTGGAGCTTACCTGTAAGCCTTCTACCTCTAGTTCACTGGTTCATGTTAGAGCATCTGCGGTGTTGGAAGTGTTTGTCAAACATAATTTATTTTGCTCTTTAAATTTCGGTATGTAGTTTTCTCAGAGTGTCAACCTTTCTGTGTCATGGAGCAGGGTTTGGCTTTAAACCTTGCATAGATAAATTCTTTGGTGCTGCATTGTTGCCTCAAGCTGGCATCCTACACGAATTAAATCTAGATGCTTTGTAGCTGCATACTCTAGACTTGCTTGACTCTTCTAGTGCTTGAGGCATCCAGGATGATGTTTTACATTGACGAAACAAGTGGTGCAGTTTTAAGCCCTGAGACATGAAGTCAGGACTGGAGCTGATATCCATGTTTGCATATCCCACAGGACTGGTGGCTGCTGGATACTGCCAGGGCTTGTAACTGTTCAGGTGTTAAAATGAAGTCTCTATGGTAAATGCACCCTGAACAAGACTTTGGGCAACTCATCCAATATCTGCTTTTCCCTTGAAGAACTGGAAGCTATTTTTTGGACAAAATGCTACCACACATCAAAAGGGAAATGTGAAAAGCCCTGCAGAGACCACTTGCCAATCAGTTTGAAGAGGAACATTATCTGTGAGTGATGCTCCAGGAGACCCCTGAGAGCACTTTGAGAGTCCCTTTGAAAGCACTATTTTATGAGTCTCTCCAGAAGTGTGATCTCTCCCTGTAGTGTAATTCAGCAGGTGTATTTCAGCTACTTTTCCTAGCATACATACTAACACTTTGTTGGTTAGAAGAAAGTACCTCACTAATGACGTGTGGCTGTTAGCCTCCTACTGACAGATTTTCCCAAGTTGTCTCTGTGCTGGAGATTGAAATATTTTATTTTTTATTTCCTACAGTATCTTGTCCAAGCATGCCTCCTTCAGGAAACTTCAGAGGTCATGATTCAACGGCTTCAAGCAGGGATGCACAGAGTTCAAAAGGCTGATGTACTTAAGGCACTCTCATGTGTGGTGGTCATACAGAAAACTGTCAGTTTGGCAATGCACTCTAGTTTGGCCTGTTGGGAGTTAAGGCAAAGAAAGTATTCTGTGACAAGAGTAGTAAATGATCAAGTAATTCTCCCAGGACTCCCTAAATAGCTTCAAATAGTTCCAGGAAACATTTGGTTCATCACAGCTGAGAGATGCAAAATCAGACTTGTGGATTTAGCTTCCTGGAGCAGTCTCAGTGGAAAAAATGGTAACACATGGCTTTGTATAGTGGTGTGATTAAAACCTACAGATGAACACAGATGACAGGTTGCACCTCTTTTTACAAAATCAAGTCCTCTAGTGCCTTGCAAAATGGAGTAAACACTCCACACTGGAACATCCATTTCAATCAGCCAACTTGCAGATTGTTTCCACCACACTCAGTCCCACAGGACATAAAATCTTCCTTGGTATGACTTAGTTCTCTTCTTCCCAAGTTTAAAAATTTCCTGGTTTTGTGGAACAAATGCTTCTGTTTTCTGAAACCAGCAAATGCATTTTTAACTATATGTCAAAAAAACTTTATATAACTCTGGCCAATCTGGAAATTAGAATATGCCATCTTTCTGCATTCTTTATACCCAACTTTTCAATTTTTCTTCTCTTTTTCCCCATGCAAAAGTATATTTCTTATCTAGCAGAGCATTTCATAGTGCAACTGTCCTTGCCACTGAAGTGGTAACACTAATGTATTTATGACCTATTTCCTTGACAAATTCCACATTTTCTCTCAGAGGTGGCCTGTAAAACCACCCAAAATTTTCAAAAGTCTCTTCATTTCCTGCTCTTGTATATTATTCAGGATATTGGGCAAACTGCTGTGAACAGTTCCTCTCTGAGAAACAGGAAGTTGGGAGACATGGCTATGCCATGTAACCGATGATCTTCCAAAAACACACAGTTGCACAATGTCTCTTCATTCAGCCACATCTCTTCTTGCTGTTGGCCAAGCTTTCAGCCAGAGACCCTATAGCCAGGAAAGCTGTGTGTGTGTTAGGCCTCTGGTTATAAGAAGGATTTTAACCTTCTGCCCAGCAGAAGTAGGTTAGATATACCTGACAACAGCAATGATAATGAAGTTATCAACAGCACTGTCTATCCCAGCTGCTGCATGCAGGGATAGATCCCTTCCAGCTGGGGCTCATAACACCTTTTGCTGAGGGGTGCTGAGGGGTGCTCCCAGGTTATACTTCTGCCATAGACCACTGGTGTTTTTTTGAAAGTGCGTGATTGAATTCCTGCAGGGTATGAGGAGGCATAAGTGCACAGATAAAAACCAGCATGCTTGGAATATAGCTTGTGGCAGTTGTTGCCCTTTGCATTGCTAGAACTGAGGGGGAAGCCAGTCAGTGTAAGGATAACTTCATTCTTGCCCACTGCTTATATGCTCTTGTTAAATGTGCAGTGACAGAGGAAATGGCTGAGATGGAGCCAGCCTTTGCTCTGACACACTAGCTCTCAGAGACACCCATTCATAGGACAAAAAAGTAGTTTTTTCATGCTGTGGTCTTCCTAAATGATGACCTTTAAGTCTTTAGACTTTCAGGTGTTGGTGTATTTGCACAGCCTTCTCAATGCCACAGCTGCTCCAAAACCATCTTAGGATAGAAATGGTGAAGATTTACGAGCAACGCTTTGAAGGATGTGTTGCTTTACTGTAGGGGAATTTGAAGAACTGGAAAATGTGTCAAAAATGGAAACTACTTTTAAATTTCACAGTAACTCCACGAACACTTGCTCCTAGTATTTTCCTTCTCAGCTTATTTGTGTCTTAGCAGTAGTGTTGTTTCATACCTCTACCCTTATGAGTAGGTTAGGCATCAATATGAGCTGCTGGCCACACTGCTTTTGATACAGCTCAGCTCACAGCTGGCTTTCTAGGCTGCAAGAGCAGGTCATGTTGAGCTTCTTGTCAACCAGTACCCCGAAGGTCCTTCTCCTCAGGGCTGCTCTCAGTCCATTCTCCTCACAGCCTGTATTTGTGACTGGAATTGCCCGTACACAGGTGCAGGACCTTGCACTTGGCCTCGCTGAAAGTCATGCTGTTCACCCAGGCCCACTTCTCCAGCCTGTCCAGGTCCCTCTGGATGGCATCCCTGCCCTCCAGTGTGCCAACAGCACCACACAGCTGGGTGTTGTGGGCTAAATTGCCAAGGGTGCACTGGATCTCACCATCCATATCACCAGCAAAGATATTAAACACTGCCAGTCCCAACACCAACCCCTAAGGGACAGCACTCGGGGTATACATTATGATCTTTGTAAAACTATTGATTTATATGTGTATATATAGTTTTATTTGAAAAAGTGTTACTCCATTGTACAAAGTATGATTGAGAATTCTTGTGCAGTTTTGGTCATTCATATTCAAGTAAAATGACCTAGGGCTGGAGTGGATCCAAGTAAGAGCTGCTAAAATCAGGGAGGAGGAAGATCAAAAGATTTTAGATTGCTTAGCCTCACAAAAGAAGGACATTGGGAAGGCAGTAGGATTATCCTTTCTTAGTAGGGACCAAATACTAGGGATGAAATGGAAGAGCTATTTAAGCTAAAGATTTAAAGGGCTATAATGTGGCACTGAATAACCTTAGGATAGAAATTAGAAGATGGTTTCCAAACAGTGAGATTCTGAGACTCTTCAGAATGAAAGTAATGGGAGTAAAGGCAGCAGGTTTATGAAAAGGCTTGTCTCCTCAGGAAGCTGTGGTTGTGACCTGAGCAAATACTGTCATATTTGTCCATACCCAGGGCTCTTGTCTCAACGGTGTCTTCCAGTCCCTGAACCATAGTTTCTGTAGCTATAGGCCAAGCCTAGGCATATGCCTTGCTTCCAGGCATACCTTTTAAAATTATTGTTTATTTTCACGCGCCAGCATGAATAGATATCCAGAAAAGCCACCAGGCACAGTCAGCACGCATTCCAAATGTATGCTTTGGGCAGGCTGTAAGGCTTGCCAAATCTGTGGCTTTGTCTTCAGATGCTGAAGCACTGTGGTAGTGTGCTCTGTAACAGTACCTCCAGATGCAAGACCCTGTTTCTGCCTGTTTTGACTATCAGTGCCAACTCTACAGGGGGCAGGGGCAGTCAAGTGTGGGATGGAGTTAGGGACTGGGCTTGTAACTCCCCAGACAGGTGGTTACTGAAGCTCTGACCTCTATTTTAGAATAGTGCTGTTTTTAAATGATTACATTATCATTAATGTAATTATGTTATTAAACGGTGAACATGGTTTGAGAGGCCTGCAGAAGGGAGAGCTTACCTAAAGAAGGGATTCAATCTGAACTGCCATCAGGTAGGAGAAAAAAGAGGTCTGTGTCTACCTGGCATGTGTGTAAAAATGGTACAAAATTAATACGTGATAGTTCTGTTGGGTTTTCTTCTCTTTTTTATTTTTCATTTAAATACCAATAAAATATTCATTTAAATAGTCTTAAGTTCTTTTTCTTATGCCTTTCTCTTCCTGATTCTTGACTTTGAATCTTGAAAAATACTGGTGTAGGAATTTATTGGTTTTGGTAGAAAGGCAAAGCATTATTGTGACTGAGTGTGAACTACTGTTTTTGGATAACTAGCTAACACTGAACAAAGAAACAAGAGAGGTAAGTGAACAACAGAGCAAATGCAGCCCCAGAGAGCGTCAGAGATTGTAAGGAGGCTCTCATAAGCCAGTCTCCATGGTACACTGCGTACATTTCCATGGTCTTGTTTATACAAAGAAGTATTGAGTAGGTAGTTTAGCTGTTTTTCTTCCTTTCTCCAGGCAGTCTTACATTAGAGGATTTTAATAATGCAATTACCATTGTACTGCTTTGTACACCTACAAATTACCTTGCATTCTCCCACTTCTTCCCTAACACAGGAGGCCTACCACAGAGTGATGCTGGAGAAAAAGCTGTTCAGAGGTTTCCCCTCCTCCCTGCTCCCCACAGCAGGAATAAGTCTTGATTCCATTTTGAGGGAGAGGAGCCACTCAAAGGGCTGGAAAGGGAGTCGGGGCATGACAAGACTGTTTGAAGGGTAGGTGCAGTATTGCAGAAGAGACTGGGTGGAAGAGGGATTTGGACAGAGAAGGGTGATGGCAGGGGAAGAGTAGAAATGGAGAGGCATCCCTAGCTTGACTCCCACTCATTTCTCTTGATTCCAGTAAGGACATCAGTGATACCTGGATGGACAGAGCAGGCAAGTGATGCAGATAGATTTGGCCATCTCTGCGCAGCCTCATGGTTTTAGTGCCCGTTTTAGGTGAACACAGTGCTCTGTGGCAGGCCAGAGCACTGACTGGCACATCATGGATCACCACCTGGAGCCAAAAGTCAGGCTGAGAATGTGCCAGGTGTTCTCTGGGGTGCCCCTGTTCCTTTACACACTGTTATGTCCTGACACAGCAAGAAGCATTAGGTGCTAGTTAAAACCAAACTTGAATACAGCTTTTAAAATACATTACTGTTTGGGAAAGGGAAGGATTGTCTTAAAGGGCTGCCAAATGTACAAATCAAGTATGTCCCATGTACTCCGCAGCAGTTCTGTGACTGGGGTCTCCTGGAGCTGGTAGGACCAGAGTCAGATAGATGAGCTCCTTCTTCCCCAGATGTGTGGGAATATGCACCAAAAGGCTGTGTCAGGAATAGAGATGCCTAATCTAAAGGCCTTGAAGTGTTTGTGAGAAGGGTCATGTGAATCTGAAAGTTGGTGGCAAGTATCCTGCCCATGGGACTTGCACTTGCCGAGACATGTTTATGTAGATGGAAGTTGTTTGTCCAGATGGCACTCAACTATCTTCACTGTCCATTTCCTTGTAGCAGTAAAATAATTGCATGTGGATCATGTTCAGGAAGTTGGCCCTCTTTATTTTTTAGAAGACTAAATATTTATAGTTTTCTTTCTGGGAGAAAGAAAACCAGGTGAAATTGCATAAAAGTCCATCTATCAAGAGGAATTAAATGAGTTGACTCATCTTGTTGACGGAGAGGAGAGTTCTGTGGTTACAACCCAAGGCAGAGGCCAGCTCTGTGCTCCAGATCTTTGCCAAGGCAGCTGGGTCACATCTGGGGTGTGAAGCTGTGAAAGCCTTGATCCCCGTGGTTTTTCCTGGCAGGAATGCCTTGTGTGCAGGTAGTCCCTCTGGCAAAGCTGCACACAGCCTGCTGGTTGTTTCTCTTGCAGGCTGGAGGTTTTCTGTACAGCAAAACGTGGTGCTGCTGAAACAAGGGTATCCCAGCCACAGGCAGGTTTAACAGATCAGCCTTCCTATGTGAGTAAAATGGTCAGGAGCCTCGCGGTAGGAAAACCTTGAGAACTGACTTGGCAGATTCGCTGTATATTCAACAATAAGTTTTAGTAGGGCACTTGGGGATAGGTAATAGCTTCCCCATCAGTTTGCTCTTACACCTTTGTCCCTCTTGATACTCCATTGCTACATGATAGGGCTGCAGCACTCAAAAACTCAGTTTGTCTATGAAAAACTGCATTTGTTTTCAAGCTCTGGAGATATTAAAGAATAGTCATGGGTGATTTTGTTTGCCTAGCTTGAAGCATCTTGAAAAATGCACAGATTACTGCATGCTTTTCAGAAAACGTGGTCTGCATTTAAAATCCTCCCAATTTTTCAAAAAGGACTAGCTATTTTAGATGTCTAATTTAGGCCAGCAAGCTTAAGATAGAAAGCACAAGGAAAATGCCAACACTTTTAATGTTGTCTGCCACTGGACAGGATACAGTAGGGTTTATATGCTGTGACAGATGAAGCAGAATTAGCTTTTTATAGTGTTAAACCATGGCTCTTTTCAGTGAGGTTGTTCTGTATGTTTCCTTCTTCTTGCCTCCAACAAAAACACTGTAAAGTGTGGGTTGTGAGGGCAGGGAGTACTAAGAATGCTATGAATGCTTTTTCTCACTGCTTGAAAGAGAATTGGTTGGAAAACTTAAGCCGCAGGATGGTTTCTTGCTGAATGCTGGTTAAAGTGATGTACGTTTAGTATTTGGGGAACACATCTTTGGAATACTTTTGTGAGGTAAAGTATGATGGCAGGGACCACTGCAAGTTCAAAACCAAAGGAGCTGTGGAAAACAAGTTTTAAATCCACAAATTACATGTGTACTAAAGTCAAACATGTGGCAGAGAAATAACACGTATTAATCACGTACTGAAAAATAAGTATTTTGTCTGTGAATTTGAAACATAAGACAACCCCAAATATAAACAGACTGGTTTAAAATAATGACTAAAATAATA
Organism: Pomatostomus ruficeps; assembly: GCA_013400735.1. Taxonomy (NCBI): domain Eukaryota; kingdom Metazoa; phylum Chordata; class Aves; order Passeriformes; family Timaliidae; genus Pomatostomus; species Pomatostomus ruficeps. The sequence goes on along the minus strand of VYZT01038530.1, from coordinate 93,871 downwards.
TTAACTCTCCATAACTAGGGTATTTTTTTCTAATTTCTGCTGTGTTCTGGTCTTGTTTTCTGATTCCTCCTGGAAGCAGAGTATTTCATTTGTCTGCTCAACACTTAAGGAGATGTCCCCATCCTCAGTTCCTTGCATCCTTTTCCTCACATAGCTTCTATTTGGTCTCCTGTTACTGCCTGCACACACTAGTGTGTAGTTTTTGTGTTCCCACCCCTGAGTCCTTTCTGTCCCATCTCGCATTGCTTAGTTGTCGATGCCCCTGCACAGCTTCCCATGCAGTGGGAATGTGAAGTGAAAGGTGAGTCTTCCTTCTGAGAGCTCTTTTCAGCTTAATCACAGCGTATTGCTCCTCATCTCCACTAGGTTTAGGATGAGAAGCCTATTGTATTTTGCTTCCTCCAGCTGGGGAAGCAGAAACCTCTCAAAAAATAAAGGTATGGATGGAAATCAGTCCAGTTACAGCTGCACTGATTCCCAATAGGTTATCAGGTGGAATTCTGACTATGCTGAAATCATATATAGTCACAGTTTTCTCATGAGGTTTACAGCCAGGCATAATATAATAGGCTTTATATGAATACAGTGAATAATATATGTTTTAATCCTACCATAAGAGCAAAATAGCAGTGGCCGATAAATACTGGGGTGCCAAATAAATTATATCCTTTACATTCCAGTAAAGATTTGAAGTACTGGTAGAAAGGATTTTGAATGAGACAAATTAAAAGTGTGTGGCAATATGAGTTTTAATTCACTCAGGAAGTGTATCCATGTTCTTCCAAAGTCAGTGGGGGTCTCATACTTATTTTGCATCTTTTATTATTGCCGTGTTTTATCGTAGGTACTGCCTTTTTGGTTAAGGAAAATCATCTTCTAAGATCATATGTATAATTCCTTAAACACTGAGAGATGTGAGAAAGTGGTAGAAAAAAAGGAGCTAACATAGGCAGTCATACCTTTTCAGAAGGAAGTAAATTTCTCATTAGGTGACAGGCCAGCTTGATACCATGATCTCTTACTGCCCAAGCACTGGATATTCTCCTATATATCATTGTTCCATAAGCTTGGTGGAAGAGTGGCATTAAAAGGTTCCCAGTGGAATTCAGTTTAGAAAAGCATGAATCTGAAGAAATTGGCACTGATGTGATCTTTCCTAAGGGAACAAGTGCAGTAGTGAGCTGTGAAGGACAGACTGTTTAACTAGCAATCTTGTTGGCAGGTAGAAAGACTAGACTGATTTTTGTTACATACTCACAATGATGAACATCGGTACTACGGGAAAGGAGACCTTTAAAACTGACGGTCTCTACCATTTTAGACTGAACACACATAGCACTGTCCAAAGACTGCATAACATAGTTGTCTGTTTTCACTGCTCTTTCTCCCTAAGGTTTGTGTGGAAATTCGGAGTTTGCAATGTTTTATTTATCCACTTATTCCTCCTCAGTCTCAAGTACTTCCAAAAGAGTTGCAACATGCTAGTTTAGGTCTCCATCTTTCCAACTTTTACATCCCCCTAAAATTTAGTACCTATAGATAACTGCAGTGGGATCAACTAGTTCAGTATGTAGAAATCTGAAAGATGTACATGTACATTTCTTGAAGCATTATGTTGCTAACTGTTTTGAATACAACTGTTCTGCATGCCAGAAAGGTTTGTTGGTTTGAGTTTTTTTAATATATACAAATATGATGGAAAGTGACAGATACATTAAAACCTTTAGTTAGGATTCAGTGTGCTCTAGTAGTTTTGTGGTTGTTTTTCTCACACAGACATAATGGTAGCCTGAAAGCACATTGCTATAAAAATGTCACTGAATTGTTTGCACTTATTATAGTTATTTTCTGGAAATAGTTTTTTTAAGTTTTTTGCCAGAGATTAGGATCATAGGAGGAAAGGAGAATTACTACTCTGCTTGTCAAATTTGCACAGAAATGCACATACCATGATGCAACAGTGAATCACCCTTTAAGCTTGGCAGAAGTGTTAAAACTAAAACTCCAGGAAGGCAGCATCCTAAATGTGAGCATGTGTGGGACTGCAAAAATCCTTAACAAAGGACCAATTCTGGCTCACAGTACTCTTAATTCACCGTACAAGTGGGTCAGACTGAGAGCTCACATCTGCCAGAAGGGACAGACTCACTCCTTCCTCACTTGTTCTTCCCCAGTGTGTCTTCCCCTCCCATTAGGTCTTGGCATTCTTTTTATAGTCAACCAGTTCATCTGTCAAACCCAGACAAGGTTTTACAAGGCTAGGTAGGACAAACAGTTACTTAACCCAAAGTGACCAAGATGTAATTTGACTATCAGGCTATTGACTGCTACTGAACCCTGAGGTACCATTTTTGGTCAGTTTTCCCTCAGAATGGTCTGGAAAGCTCCAATCTATTCCTTGGGTGTTTAAAAAACTTCTTACTGTGCTTTCAGTGCCTAAAAACTTTCAGTATAAGGGACAGGAAGCCCTTTGAGAATCTAAATTACTGGAACCAAACCTAATTATCACAGAGAAGTAGGAAATTCAGCCTTGATGTGCCCTTGAGGCCCGGATATGAACCAGTCATATATAAACTTTGTTTTGTTGAGAATCTGGGATTATCATGTTAGTCATCAAGGCTAAGATCATGGGGAAAGTGAAGAGCTAGACTGGCTCATTCCCAGTGGAATTTGCGTATTGCTTTTTTTCCTTGTGGCAAGGAGGACACTGTGTTTGGCTAACCACAGGCTTATGAACCATGAGTTTTATGTCCAGGTGGACAGGTCACCATGTAGGAGGGAGCACTGTGCACTGCAGTGACTCTGACTCGATGTCTCCCACAGCAGGCTGACAGGTCATCTCTCTCATACAGGTCAGGAGGTCAAACGATGAGCTGGCTCTCCCAGAGCTGCCATCTCAGTTAAAATGGAGCCAGCGCAAAACCAGGCTAACATTTTCAATCTAGGTCGGCATGTTAGCTTGCTTCACTACCTGTCCTCATATCTACCTTTACCTAGGAGAGGCTTTTGTGGGGCTTTCCTCCCTGTAGGATGTTCCTGCTTCTTCCCTGGCACCAGCCTGATGGTGGAGTGATTCTGATAAGCTCCCAGATCCAGAAAGGAGCTGGCCTGCCCTCTGAGGCAGCTCATCATGGTCTGTGCAACCAGAAATCCAGCTCAGCATCAAGACTAGGGCACTGATAAGTCATGAGGAATGACTCCATTACAGTGGTGAGAGGGACCCCAGAGGGTGCAGGAGAATGTCTGTTGGAGGGTACTAATGAATCATGTAGGTGTGCTGAGGACGCCATCCAGCTCCTGATGAAGCACTCTAGCTACAAGGAGGTTGCCCCTTATGTGGGGGCTCTTTTCTGTGGTACATCTCAGCCGAAGAACCCTCACTTGCTAAGGTAACACTGTTTGCTCTTGACATTCCAGTTCAGCATGGAGGTACGAGACAATAGGAAAGACAAAGAAACCACATGCCCCAGTTTTATGGTCTGATAAGGACTTAAGGAGGGAGATTGCTCCCAGTACCAGGCAGGCCTCCCAGTTTTGTGTCACCATGTTATCCAGAGGCCAAAGATAGTGTCAGCTGTCCTCCTTCCAGCATGGTTAATGTCACCCTCGTGACTGCAGTGCATTTAAAGGAGCCTGGGGAAAACAGAAGAAATTTGTTGGGATTATTATAATTAAAATCAGTAACGAGCTGCAGTCACAGCTTTTTAACAGGTCTTTGTTAAAACCTCATTTTCTAAAACTGAACTCACCGGAGTCTTAAGTTGAGCTGTTGTTAGCCCCAGTTATTTGGGTCACACTTTGGGGACCAAAGTTAGTCTTCAAGGAACTGGAGAACTGGCATTAACTCCACGGTGCACTGGTGCAGGTGATTATTGTGTCAGCACCCCAGTGCTATGCCATGTTGATGTTTGGTGACATTTTCATTTTACCACAGGATCTTCAAAAGTGTGAACTGGCTTGCTAGAAGATGTTTCTGGGATGTGGAACAAAGGGTTTTTATTTCAAGTTCTTGCTTTGGTTTCCTTTCTCTGTGGAGGCTGCTGGGCAGATCTGTGCTTGCATGTGGGGTCCTTGCAAATCCCCAGCAGATCATGGCCAGGGGTGCCTAGCTGGTGTGGAGCTCCCCCCAGGTGCTGCTGTCTTCCTGCTGTGGAAAGAAGCACCTTGCATTTGACTTCTTCTGGAGACAGCATCTCCTGATCTTTAACAAGGCTGGGCACAAGTATGTCTCATAAATCAGAGTTTCTTTGAATTGGTTTCCTGGCAGGCTTTGTACCTTTTGGTACGTGCTTAGTTTGTAGTTCTGCTGTTGTTGACTTGTCATTCAATGTTGGCTAAATTAGATGATAGCAAAATTTAACGTTAAGGTAGACTTATGTGGCTATATTTGATGCCAGAATTTTAAAGTTAGTATTTGTGCCTGCCATGCCCTACAAGTTTAGGCGTCTAATAAGGCAATAACAAACCTCACAGAAAACAGTTTCTGAATATACAAATCATAAAAACACAAAAAAAAAATGCAAAAGTGTCAGAGCCAACCATTCCCTGAAATGAAAGTATGACAATATCTGAATAACTAATGCTGAACAAAAGCAAAAGATCTCCAAAGAGGTCTGGCTTCCTGGCTTCTCACAGACCATCGCCTTGCTGGTTTTGGAGGGGTGTTTGTATCATGACTTTCCAATAACAATAACTGCTGTTTGTGCTCTTCTTTGCACAGCACTATTAATAACTGTGACACAGACACCTTTAACTCAGTTCTGAGGGGAGTGTGAGGGCCCTGTTTGCACTGCACCCATCAGACTGCTGAGGCGTACCTGGGGTCCTGCGGGTGAAGATCACCCTGTGGCACCACTCCTTTATCTGGAATGATACTCTGATCTCTAGGGACCAACTTACAAAACCTTCAGCCACTGTCATAGTATTTTGATTAGGTTGCTATTTCATTATTTAAGGCAGTTGGTGTTTTTCTGCTTCCTGTGTCAGTGCCCAGTAAAGACAGGATTGCATACCAAGTTGTTGGATCAGAGAGCTGGTCCAGCTGAAAACTAATCTTTTGTTCCTTTTTTGCCACTGGGTGAATTTACAGCAAGTCATTTCCCTTATCATGCAGTCACCCAGCATTTTAAGCACAGCAATGAGGAGGAGACCAGGAACCTGAAGGCAGAAGTGATGGGAAGGTGTGACCATCACTTTAGGAAGCAGTGACAGTAAAATTGGATTAAACAAATCAAGAAAACATCTTATATTTTAGCTGGCATAAATATTTAGTGGCTCACAGTGGGAGATAGACAAACCTGTGCACAGAGCTATTCTTTCCTATAGCCAAACAGACATGCCTGGGTAAACAACCTCCTGTGAAGAGATTAGAATTTAGTACAGTGATCTCATACTGCTCTGGGAAGGGAAGATCATTGAGAATTACTGCCTCCAAGTATGCAGCTGGAGAGGTGGAGGAACAGAGTGGTCAGAGCACTCAGTGATACATTTCTGGTGACTGCTTCTCTAGCAGTGCTTGCCTGGTATGAATTTCTGTACCAGGACTGACATAGGATTGACAGCAGCATTTCACTTGTCAGGATAGTTATGCAAAGGCTTAATAAAGCATCAAGGTTTATGTTTTAGGCAGCTGAGAGAGAAGCCTTTCTCTGCTGCATCCCTTATGCCGTTTCTGTTTCCACTCCACCTTCAAGCATCAGTGTTGGCAAGGGAACATAGGAGCCTTTTTAGCAACAGGGAAAGACCTGTGAAGTGTTTCATTTGGAGTAAATTACAGTACTGCAAACACGATAATCATGACCATCATCCTCTTGTACAGAAGAATGATGGAGTTTCAGGGTTTCTGCTAGTTCTGCCTCCCTTTTTGCATATGTCTGAGTTTTCTGTGATCTCTAGTTCAGATCTATATTTTGTCATGGGAAATGAGAGGCATTCCTGGGTGCTGGCAATAAGGCAGAACACACCCGCAAGATGACAAAGCTAAAGTGTGTGGTTGGAAGTCACATGGCAGAGGAGGGCAGGGAATCAGGATCAGTTAGGTTGGAAAAGACCTCTGAGACCATCGAGTCCAATGCCTGACCCAACATCACCCTGCCAATAGACCACAGCACCAAGTGCCACATCCAGACTTTCCTTAAGCACCCCCAGGGATGGTGACTCCACCACCTCCCTGCACAATCCATTCCAATGTCTAATCACCCTTTCTGGGAAAAAAACTCCTCCTAATGTCCAACCTAAACCTCCCCTGGAACAGTTTGAAGCTATGTCCTCTCATCCTGTCACCAGTTGCCTAGGAGAAGAGGCTGACACCCACCTTGCTACAACAAGAGCCTTAATTGCCTTTGGACTCTTTTTTATAAACTTTCTATGATGGAGAAATTGCATTAGAGAGGTAGAGCTGCATAACAAAGAAGGTGTGATTCAGAATGACAGCACCATCTCAGTAGTTTTATGAGGTGGTGCTTTGATATCTCTTCAGGTGTCGAGGTACTATGCTGGCCAGCAGTAAGCTTTACTTGCTATGCACAACTCAGTCGCTTCACTCCTATCATCTGCAGGTGGGCTTAGTCTTTTACAGTTTTTTGGCTATTTGGACACAAGCACATCTGGTGGTTTAGGCTGGCAGTAGCCAAGCTTTGAAGGCCTGAAAATGCAGACATATTCAGAAGCTGAAATGCTTGTGGTTTGGGTTTCTTTTTTTTCCCTTCTGTGCTTGTTTGTTTGTTTATTTTTAATGAAAAATCTGCAGTGAAAATTTCTGCCATTGAATAGAGCTTGAAGGTGTTACACTTTTTGAAAGTAAGCTGTCAGGAAACCAGACTTACTTTTGGTTGCCTCTCCTATGACGAAAGGCTGAAAGAATTGGGGTTGTTCAGCTTGGAGAAGAAAAGGCTCTGGGGAAATCCTATAGCAGCCTTCCCGTACCTGAAGGGGGTCCTACAAGGAAGCTGGAGAGAGACTTTTTACCAGGTCCTGTTGTGACAGGACAAGGAGGAATGACTTCAAACTGAAACAGAGTATGTGTAGATTAGGTACTAGAAAGGGATTCCCTACTATGAGGGTGGTGAGGCACTGGAACGGGTTGCCCAGAAAACTTGTGGCTGCTCCATCCCTGGAAGTGTTCAAGGCCAGGTTGGATGGAGCCCTGAGCAACTTGGTCTAGTGAAAAGTGTCCCTGCCCATGGCAGGGGGGTTGGAAGTACAAGATCTTTAACGTCTCTTCCAAGCCAAACCATCCTGTGGTTCTATGATTCAATGATTTTGTTATGCCCAAAAAGTGTTGAGGCATGTAGAACCAGAGTAGCAAGCCTTACACAAAAAAGGAAATCGGTGAATCTTGAGTTCTCTTGACATTTTGTAAATTACTTAAGTTTGCTTTAATTTCGCTTTGTTGGTTTCTTTGCTACTGCTTGTTAGCTGAACTACTAAGCAATAATATTTTCACTTAGCTTTATTTATACTCCAGCTGGAGTTCTTTCACCCCTTACTGTTATGAAGAAAGTGCTGAAATTTGAAGTTTCAGACTTGTGCTTCAAGGTATCTAAAGTTACAAGTACGTCTCCCTACCAGGATATTTTCCAGCTGAAGTAATTCTTGGCGAGGCTAAAAGGCCCAGAACATAAAAGATGATATGTTGTGGTATGTTGTATAAAACAAAATCTGTTTCTATACAATATCTTTCTTTTTTTTTTTTTTTTTGAGTAGTCCATAGCACTAATATGAGAAACTTGATTGAGATCAGCTTTTACTTAGAAATCATTTATCATAGTAAATTATAATATTTAAACAGCAAATATTTACACAAGTTTAGAATTTATAATATTTATATCATAAATATAAAGCCAGTGAACTAATAGGAAAAACTAGCTTGTAGGAAAATAATGACAGATAATTGAGAAAAATTCAGATACCAACAGCTCAGCTTCTTGGGAAATACTTCTAGGTTTTGTAGACTGGGGTGAAATTAGTGGAAAGCAAAATAAGGGTCATATTTCTGAGGATTTCTGAATGTGGGAGAAGGAAATAGAATCCTCACTTTTAACATTATCTTTTCCCCTCCAACTTTCTGCACTTTCTAACCAGAGGAATTTAAGAACAGATTAGCTCTATAGACTGGGCTGATACAGAACTTTCTGATTAGTTATTCAAACATGGGCCTTGCTCTGGCACTGGCCTCCTCTTCCCTACCCCTGTGTTCCAAGTTGCCACCCTCTCTGCTTTGCCAGCAAAACGCCTGTGGCCTCAGTGGGCACAACCTGTTTGGCAATGCAGTCCCACACTGGCACCACGAGGTGTGACAGTGCTCAGCCAGGAGCAGAGAAAGGAATGAGACATCAGGGAGCTGAGGATGCCTTATGCCTGTGTTGCTGCCCGAGGATTGGTTTTGTAGAGGTGTGGCTGCACAGGTCTGCAGGATCCATTTGGTGCCCATTTGGTAGCAAGTCTTCTTCTGACAGCCTTCCATGTTTCTTTACTCAAGACTTGGGATATAGATTCAGCACACAGCAAGAGAGACCTGCCTCTGGCCAAGTATATGTGAAGTGGAAGGTGCCTCTCCTATGAGGTCCAGTCCTCTGATTTGTGTGGTGAGATTCACCTTCCAAAGCTGCACAAGGTCCACACTGTGTGTTGTTGGAGAGAGAAATGCAGAGAGAAATAATAACCAAATATATGGGATAAAGACGTCATGGCTATGTCACAGCCACACAGAGTACGTTTTATAGCATAAAATCAAGAATATATGTGGCATGAGAGCATGGGGGGGGGGGGGGGGGGGGGGGGGGGGGGGTGGTCCCTGAGAGTGCAAAGCTTGTAGAGACACTGCTCAGGACTGTGCTGGGTCTACCATGTGCTACATGTGTCAAATGTGGCAATTGGGTCTAGCACTTTGTATTAATACTTGTAATACTTTGATGTGATTCAGAATTCCTAATTTTCATTTTCATACATAGTGTTAGTTCTACTATGTTTGATAGCTACTCAGCAAGAAAATCCATGTGACTTTTTCTTATTTCAGAGGAACATGATTCATCTCAGACGAGGGGATTACATGTGAGCAGGATTTACTGTACTGTATATCATTTGGAGTTGGGTTTGGAAATACTTTAAGAAGAGTTTCCTGATTGTGTATCAAGAATGTACCTAAGTACATAAACATGGACATTTTCACCTTTCTGCATGAAAACAATACAGCCTTTCAAACAATGGGAGATTACTGCACTTCTTGGGAAGCTCATCTTTCACTCAGGCACATGGAATAAGTCATATGGCAAAACTTCCTAATCTTGCTAACAGCATTCACAAGTTTGCTAAGAGAAATCTTTAGAAGGAAGCACATGAATTGAAAACATTAGCATATCTCATTTGAAATGCCATATTTTACGAGAAAAACTTGCTTTCATCTGCAAACTGACTGCCTAGAGTATTTGTGTGCCTTTAAAGTTCTGCTGGGAAATGGGAAACAGTTTCATTCCTAATGTAAATTTTTCATTCTGAGGGTTCAACTGCTTCAGTCTCCCAGACCATTGTAATATTTCTGGTGCAGTATCTTAGACAACACAAGGCTACATGCTACAAAAGTTAGCATTGAACATAGATTCTTTAGAAGTGGGTGTAAGAGTTGAATGTACATAAGATTAACATAGGCCTAGGATAGTTTTCCACATATTTTTCTGAGAAAATGATAGCTATGTCTCTAATCATCCCAACTCAGATCTTTCAGCGGACACCCCTGCTGCATTTTGCTGGCATGACTTCAGATGTTGCCTGGATTAGGGATAACAGACCTGGATGATGATGCTCAGATAGGCCATCTGAGCACAGACACATCCATTCTTGTTGTCCCTGTTACAGGCAAAATATTGTCTGGCAAGGGGACAAGACAGACAGCTGGGGATGGGAGCATCCAGCTGTGAATCTGGGCTCACAGGCTTCACTGGCACAGGAAAATAAAAAGAAAAAAAAAGAATAAAGAAAAAAAAATTGTATTCCTTCTATTTAAGTCTTTTTATAAATTGTTTTTGCAGACAGCACAACTGCCTAATGAGTACACTTATTCCAGTAAAGCATTAAACTGTTTCACTAGTGCTGGCATTGGTGCTTCTGGCAAACTGGTTGAGAGAAAGAAACAGCTTTCTGAAAAAAACTCAGAAGTGATAGCTTTTCTTCTGTCTGAATTTCTGGTATCAGCACACTGTAAGGTCAGGCAGGAGCTGATGCAGCTGTGCTGCACCTCTTGGTGGCACTTCATTATAACCTGTAACATGGAATTCCACCCTTGATTGGTTTTAATTCACTGCATCTCCTGATTTAGGGAGATTAATTTAAAATGCTCTTTCTAGCATGTCATTGAAGGTGCTCTTGAAAACCCTGCTTCAGCTGTCTAAGAGGTTATTCCCTCCTTTCTCACTCCATCTCCCAACAGGAGATGGGTGCTCTCACAGCAGCAGGGGCACATTGAAATAGAATAAAAGGTTGGTCAGTTGAGTGGAAACTGTCAAATCTTGGCATAAAACTACCTTCAGGAGCAGCTCAACTGAACAGCCAACATCCTTCCAAATCAGCTTTGGCACAAGTGCTTCTGCAATGGAAGTAACCAGAGCTGCGGTTAAAGCCATGCCACACTCACATTCTGTGCTCAAAACTGGATGAAGACAAAGGGAAAAGGGGGCTGAGTATTCCCCACTGAAGGACAGGCCAGTCAGCAGATGCTTTTGCTTTATTATGGCTCTAGGGGTTCTGGAAGATGATTTCATGAAGTATTTGCCTGAGCTTTTCCTTTAATATGGTGGTTTTTTGATCTATAGTTCTTTAATTGATCTCAGTGTTTTTCTTACATGGAGAATCATTATATACAATGAGTCAGATTAGTAGGAGAAAAATCTGAGATGAGTAAGGAATTGGCTAATGGGTATATGGCAAAAATTAGTGCTGGAAGCTGAAATATTGGAACTTACTCTAGAAATTCTTGTTGGTCTTGGGAACAATTTAGTACAATAGACCTTTGCAATAAAATAACAGCACTAATGAAATATGCTGGTGACTCAAAGCTTGGAGTCGTAATGAAGAGAAAGGAGGATTCACATATCCCTTTTTTAAGGGGAAGGAAGGAGCTCAATCTTGCAAATCAGACAAATGGACTGGTGTGATACAGGGAACAAAGTGCCTTTTTAAGGAGGTGAAATGCAGAGTTTGGCTGTTTGGGTTAGAAAAGCAAAGCCTGAGAGGATTTGATTGTTACCTATCTGGAAGATAAAAATCAGGGAATGCTTAGGACTGTTTCAGTTATAGGCCTGTCATACTGCATAAACAGATGCTCTGAAGAGGGACACATTTAGGCTAGAAATTAGAAAATATTTTGAACTCGCAGAGGAGCAAAATTCTGCAGCAGCTTCCCAATGAGAGAAGTAGGGATGCTTACCTAGTTCTGCCTGTGTGCTTAGGTGATCTACAGAAGGTTTTGTGTGATGTGGATGTTTGTGAGAGTAGAAGATTGGGCTTGAGGTGTAGAATTCAGTATTATTTTTCCTGGCTGGGAATATCTGACAAAACCCCCCATTGATGCTATAGTAAATTCTGTTCATAAGCTAATCAAGCTGCTTACTTCAGAGTGTGATCTTCCCTCTTACTTCTGGTAATTTCATGAGGTTGCTAACAAAGCTGACGTTGATTTATCACTGGCTTTCAAAATTCACAGCCTGTTGCTCTGAACTGGGAAAGGTCACACCTCTCCCAGCTGTTGTTGCAGGTTGTCAGCAGAGCTTGTTCAAACACTGCCACCGGTATGCAGTGAGTCAGAGCTTTGTAAGTGCTCTTTGCAGCTCAGAGAGACAGGGATTTACCCAAATTTCTATCAATAACCTCACAGTTAGGAGAGAAAAGATTCCCATTGCAGGAAAGTGTTCCAGGTGTCTGAGTATTGCAAGCTAAGCCCATGTGGCCACCTGGGCTCAGCAGGAGGATGTTGGCACTGTCCCACTCAAGAAGTGTTGACTTCCTGTATGGTGGCACATCAAAGGTTTGTGAACTTCAGGCAGAGGTTCTGGATGTAGCAAAGTACTGCCAATTGCCACAGCTGTAGAGAATAGCCAATTAAAACAACACGTGGATGAGGCTGGAGAGAATTTAGATAGGGTAAACAGCACGTGTGCCTGGGAGATTTCCAGGACTGCTCACCTCAGCCCCAAGTTCCCGTGTCTACCTGTGCGTTCAATGGCTCAAAGAGGGCATAACAGAGCTTTGCTTATTTAGAAGCAAATTCTATTAGTCTTAGCTTTGGTCCTGATTTGGTTTTTGTAATTTATTGCCATCATAATCTGAGCCTTTTAGCCGTAGCTGCAACCATATCTGTGGGCACCTTTGTAAGCCACTGTCCCTTACCACACCTCAGTTCTATATCTATAGGCCTCTTGTTGTAGGGGAAAAAGAAGTTTACTAGGGGTGTCTGAGTTTTTTTCCAAGGTTTTTCCAGTCTTTTGAGTAGAAGATGTGCTCTGATAGTGTTCTCATCCTAGAGATGATCCCATTTGCTTTCCATTTTTATCATCATCTCTCCACACCTCACATAGACAAAATGAAAAGAAATTTGCTTGGTCTGACAACTGTGCACTCTCCCCTGTGCCAAACAGTATCTGTGTGTGAACACACATGCATATGTGCTGACCACAGTGTTTAAGAGAGCTTTTGCTCTGAGAAATCTAGTATGTTGGAATCAAAATATCCCTGGTGATGTATGCAATTCTGCTGCAGTTCTTGATGGAGGTGAAGCCTGCTTTTTCCTCCTACCCATGCAGTGCAGTAGGTAGGCTATGAACAAGGCAGGCTGCTTGAAATGCTGAGTGACAGCTATACAGGGAGGTGGTATGACAGCCTATTATTTCTCAGAAATATCTGTTCAGTAGAATATGTCACATTTTCAGCCTTTCACCCCATTTTAAAATGGAAAAAAGACAGAAGCACCCTTTTTTTTTTTCATTAAATGGATGCTTATAATTCATGCACACCTCTAATTCACGAGATTTTTCTAAGAACTATAAAATGAAAATTAAAGTATTAGGAAATATTTTGTTGACTGAAAAAAATGAAACATTGTTAACACTTAATGAGCTCTGTTACCTGCTGCCTATGCAGCTCCATATCTATAGTCACTTGAATGGTGCTGATAGAACTATATACAGCAGTGGACCTAAACCAACTATGAATGAAATTAAATACCTTTCAAATGGTTAAAGTAAATTGAAAGCTATTTTTCTTTTTTAATAATTGATCTAGACTCCAAATTAATGAACCATCTGTAAATTACATGTTTCCAATATAAAACTGCTCATAGAATGAAAAGATTACCACATTGAGAAAACTGTAAATTTTGTTTAAAACCTATATTAAGGATTATTTGAGAGGTGGCATGGTGTTTAAAAAAACCAATAATTTTCTGTTCAAGCCACATGACTGAACACTCTGATGGTTCAGTTCTCCACGTATTTCTGGTTTCCTGTGGTACTGGGCAAGGCCCCACTCTGACTTTGCTACTTATGCTCAATATCATTGTGCTTCTGTGTTTCTCTAGATGCACTGTTCCCTGCATGCCTGGAAATTTTGTCAGGGTAACAGTTGAGGAGTATTCTGTGATTCTTTCAAGTATCTCACATCCCAAACTGAGCTGCCACGTAATTGCATAGCAGCAGATTCAGGTAAATCCAGTGTTTTATATGAGCCTTGATCTCAGTGCCATACTTGTGGGTAAATGCAGATAAATCCCACAGAGCTGCTTCTCTGTCTACTGATGACTTAATATACTGATGACTTTATTAATTTTTTAATTTACCACCCTAAAACTTTCTGGGCAAACCCAGTGGGCCTAATGCTTTCAGGAAATAATAGATTTATTGCATCTGCTCTAAGCAAGGACTCTGAACATATGCCCAGAAAGTCCTGGCTTGTGCAATAATGTTCTTCACAGTTGTTCTTGGTACAAGTGTTTGGGGTAAAACTCTGGTTTGCAATGGAATGTTCATGGAAATTATTAGACTTCTTGGCACACTCCACCCCCTGGTAGTTACTGAGCAAGTTACATTATCAAGGTAAAACCAAATGATGTGTCCAGTCTGTTACGAAAGCAGTCCTCAATCAGGCTTCACATGAGCTTCCAGCTGCATAATCGCCTTTACTATTGCTTCTTTTTCTGGGCTATAAAGGAATTGAAAACTTATTGCCTCATCTGACATGTTAAGTAAATGAAACAGCAGAAAAGTGTATGCAGTGGGAATAACAGAGCTTAGAAGACTTTAGCTTCAGCCTTTTCGACGGCATCCCTGACATCACTACTGCTGTGAGAGTTTCTTGTACATGTGAACATAAGATGTAGCAATCCTAGTGATTAATGGGCTATTAGCAAAGAAGAATTTTGTTCCAAATGCTCCCTAGAGCATTGTCTGTTCTAAGGAAAGAAAGAAAGAGCCTGGTGAGGCAAACTGAGCTTTACCATGCAACATGAACTACTGTTTTATAGCTACCAGTTTAATAAAGTTGTTCTGAATTTCTCTGATTTTTTCTCTGTAGCCTTTTAAAGTCCTTCTGATAACTGAAAGTTGGTGATGGCTCTCTTAGAATAACTGGTGTGATTTGGCTGTAGCAATATCCTTATTTGCAAGGGAGAGGCAGAGATCTTCTGTTGCAACAGAAATGAGTAGGACCCAGTACACCATGACCTGGGTCCTGCTGAGCCGCACTCAGTGCTGCTGATATGTGAGTGATTAATTAATACTTAATAAGAAACTAGTAAAGATCATGCATGACAAGAAACAGCCCTAAAGTTGTCGTTACAGTTTTACAAAGCAACAAAAAGTGTGAAGTTTATTCTGTCACTCTGTGCAGTTGTGTTATTACAAAGCAGGGATATTAAGGTGCATTGAGGATGAGTAGGACATCACAGTCCTCTTGCTGTGCAGGTGCAGATGCTGGAATGAAGGATGCAAAATCTTGCTGCTGTGTTTTGTGACAGCACAGTGGTGTACAACCCTTAGGACAGTCAAGCTCAAGCTTTGATTATGCGTTTCTTCTTATATTTCTCATTATTCACCTTTCTGAGTGATCAACATTCATTTCCAACCTTAAAATGCAACTTCAATTTTTTCCTATTTTCTGTATTTAGTGCCACTGTTCAGTTTCCATTAAATGTGCTGAAGTTGCTGTTGTATTTATGAGGGTACACAGCTGCAGCTGCTCAGAGCACATGGGACTGGCTTTACTGCAGGCAGCACAGGGAGCGTTGCATTAATAGACCCTGTTGCACCTATCCTGTCCAGTTGCTGGTGTGCTATGTGGAATGAAATAGATTGGTTTTCCTCAAAAAAGGATTAAGTTCCCTTGTACACAGCCCAGCATCTGAAAGGCTTTTTCATAATACACAAAACTAAAATGCCCTTTGCTTTTGCATATAAAGAGTCACATTTACTTCATAGTTGTATGGTAAAAGCACCTGGATGATGCTCAACAAAATGGAGGCCACAGTGTACTAAATCATGCAGCATTTCAGAAATAAAACCTAGCTAATGTAGTGGAGCTCTATGGGAGGGGAAAGTAGTTTCATTTTACAATAAAACCAATTTCACACAATTTTACCTACTCTCTCATACCTGTGTATGTACATAAAAGCCAAGACCATATTTGCAAGTGGTCTGTCTGGCATTCAATCACATATGACAAGAATTGCAAATTTCAAGGGATGCAGGTGAGTAACAGTAATGCCAGTGTATATCTGGTTACAGTGGAATTAGGAGCAAGACTTGGGAGAGCTGGCAGCATTGGGTGTGGCTGTGGGTGTTGGGACATGCAGTGGCTCCCAAGTCATCTTTGTTGCCCAGGAAGGAATGAGAAATATTCTTAATTAAAACAAAAGGAGAGGAAAAAAGTTCCTTTATACACATTCACTTGCCCTTGTGTTTCCTCATATTTGCTTGTAGAGCCAGGTTAATCAAAACCCAGGGGTTGAGTTATCTTTAATCATTTGGGCATGAGTTGGGAAGTCCTTGGCTGAGCAAGAGAGCCTGCAGGGCCGAAGAGGCTTCAGTCCTGCAGAGGGGCTGTGAAGGACTTGGGAGGGATGAACTCTTTCTCCAGGGCAGTCCAAGCCTCAGAGTCCCCCAGACATCTACTCACTGCGTTGTCTCATCCCTGCTCGATCTGATCTTGCTATACTATCCTGATTTAGGAAGGTTGTTTTGATACATCTGGTGTAAATGCATTAACCTCTAACTTCTAGAAATAGTCATTTCCATCCAGAAACTGGGTGCACAGGTCAGGCTTCAGGCAGCATCTTTCCAAATATAATTGAAGCACTTTTGTGTCTGTGGATTCTATCAGTATCTTCAGTAAGTTTATTTCTAAGGCTTGAGTGCACAGTATTTTCGAGGCAATTATGAGTGTACTATCTCTATGGAAGTGTCAGACTGATACACTAACTGAAACATTTAGAAAGCACAGAACTATTTCATTTGCTCGTGGTAAAGGCATCACTTTTCCTGAATAGAGTCATGTCCTCTGTGGAAGTGCAGGTGCTGGTTCCCATGACCCCTTTCCCTAGAGCATTTTTATTCCATCCTCTCCTGCCCACATGTCCTCTGTCCCTGCACCCTCTAATAAATTCATTCATTGGATCCTGTGAGTAACAGTTTTCTTTTGGGGGCCAGTTGCCTCCGTGAGCCCACAGAAAGAGTTATCAGGAACCATATTTGAGTTTCTCATGGGGAAACAAGTTGCTGAGGCTGCTCCTGGACTAGCTCACAGCTGTATTTACTGGCGTACACCTTTTTTTGTTTGTTTATTTTGGAAGAGCAATGCACAACAAAAAGACTGTTTGACCTTAAACTTGTACAATATCTTTTACAACTATGGTTACACTCTGATCTTTTCAGAAATCTGCTGTACATCCTTTTGCTCTGTACAGGGTCTTTCATTTCCATGCATGGAAGCACTGCATGTGGATGTCATTGGGACCCAATCTGTCCCCAGATTATGCTCTGTGCACCCCTGCTCCTCTAGGTCATAGCTTCTGAGCAGGCAGAAGAGCAGCATTACTTGCAAGGTCTGAAATGTTTTGTTCTCTGTGTTGGACCATGGCTAAGTACACATCAAGGTGGAAGTTCTTTGGAAAGGCTGGAAGAATCTGTGTGTCCACTGACTGTTTCTAGTGGGCTAAGTTGAATTGACTTCTGAATAAGAGTTCCCGTGGAAAGTTCCCTGTGATCTGCTTGATAGGTTTGGCTTGTATGACTTTAGCATGTTAGCTTGCATTTCTGAAACAAACAAATATGGTATGTAGAGGTCAAAGTAACTAACAGAAATCTCATCCTGAAAAATCTAGCATATTGCAAACACTTTGTATGAAAAACCCATTATGTATTCAGATTTTCAAGATGTGCCATATTAGAAATCCTCTCCTACTTCCATTACATTTCCATGTGTGTGTAATCAGTGTGAATTTAGAACCCCTTACAGGAGAGCTGATGGAAAAAGAAAGCTGCGTGATGAGCTGCTGGACAAAAACCACTGCTCTGGAAGCATTCTGTCGCTGTATCTTTGAGCCCTGCTTGCTCATGTGTCCAAATTACACTTCCCTGCTTAACCATTCTACTTTCCCTGTTTTGTGCTCACCGCTAATGAGTTCATAGTAATTATTTCCTGCTTACTTTAACCTCTAAAGTATTTTCTTGCTGCCATTTCATCCACAGACCTAGCACAGTGGCTGGACCATGTGCTGTGCTGTCAGACACATTCAGCCAGGCTCAGCTCTGAGTTTTATGCAAAGAGACTTTGGAGGGTGCTCTCTTTGCAGTGACTATGCAATCCCAGAAGATGGAATGGCAGCTAAACATGACATGAGAAATAAAAAGCTTGGCATTTCAGATCCCATGTTTAATATGGGAGCTGGCAGTTAGTGAAAGCACCCATTAGCTTGGAAACTGTACAAATGCACTATGGTAATTAGTAAAAACCAAAGAATATGGGACCCGTGAACATAATTTTAATCAAAATAATTTTTCAGAGGAGAACAGCATTTTAAACGCATACTATCTTAGCAGCCCTGAGAGGAATATTAGTAGCAATATGAACTAGAAACTGACAGTCACCTTTGGAGAAAGAACAGCTCAAATTGGTGGGTACAGTCAGATATGCCCTTTCCAGATCCATGTGGAGCTGTAACAAACTTACTGCCCTACTCCCTGAAGTTACTGATTTCTCAGCTGAGTAATTGAAGACGTGAGCACTTGCACTTTGCTGTCATAAAACAGGTTTACTTAAATCCCTCAGCTGAGGGGGTGCTGATTTCTGACAAGATGAGGTAGCTAACAGCTGTGGCCAGTAGCTTTTAAACAGCCCTCACTTGGTTGCTTATAATTACCTAATTACAATTTGAGTAAATTAAAAAACACACTTCTACTTAAACTGCCATTAACTCATGTCAGAGCTGGGACTGCTGCCTTCTAGATCAACTTTTCTAAATAACAACAATAAAAAAAAATAACATTCCTTTTGCTCTCAAACACTGTGAAATCTGTTTCCATAAATTGCAATACGGTGTGTTAAGTCAGAGGAAAAAGTGCTAAAGCATGGGAAATACTGGCATCCAGAACCAACATCCTAGAGCAGCTAGGATCTTTCATCGGTTTCATCAGAAGTTGGCAAGTGTACGAAAAAAATATTTATCTTTGTTGTTTGTGATTCTAAGTGCCCCCTTGTCTACTCTGGACCTTTTCTTCATTTTTCCTGTCAGTCATCAAGGCTGTGGCCTTATAAGCCTTTGCTGACTGACTAGTTGCTGAGGATGTTTTATTCTTCCTTTCCCAGGGCCCCTGGCTCAGGAGCCCCCAGCTTTGGAAGCGTCAGTGCTAGTAGGAAACTTAAACATAAACAACATCAGTTTTGTCATGTCTTTGTCCAAAGGCAACCTGACAGCTCAGAGGCTTCTCTACTCATTTCCTATGTACTGACCTGGCCTAAAACCTAGATATTTGGTTTATGTCACCATTGGAAAATAAATCCATGCCTGTTTATCCAATACAATCTTGTTATACTTTAATAATAATTTTTGCTTTCCCAGTGTCCTCGAGTTTGTTGATGCCATGGAAAGTCACTGATAAGACATGGCGAGGTGGTAAGAATTACACTGTGAGAAAACCCCATAAAACAAATAAATCCGTCATTTGTGTGTGAACACACACAGACTTCATATCCACTGACTTTTGTTAGCTGAAGGCTTGGGTTGTGCAGTTATACTCCCTGAAGAACGTTTGTGTCATTGTTTAAACACAATATAAGTATGTATATATTTGTGTGTATAAACCCAGCCTTTTGACTTGGAGCAATCTTTGAGGTGACAACAACTATGAAGGTTTAAAAACCACAAAATCTGCAGCATTCAGCTCTTTCATAATCGTGAATTCAAGTCACATCTCAGAAATGCTGTTAAGTCATGGTTACTGAGAAGTCCTGGATAAATCACTGCTGTCAGCAGCTGAGCAGTCCAGGTTGGGGAGGTTTTCTGTTTCTGCTGCCTCTGTGGAGGGAGCCAGGAGTGAGAAAAAGCAGCTGTGGACCTCAGTGGCTTTCTCTGGAACTAGACAAAGCCTATGGGGGGAGGAAGAGAGACCATACTAAGAAGGATTGGGGGTGTGAGGGGAACAGTGGTGCCTGAAATACAAGAACTCATTTCAGTCAGTATCCTGCATCTGTGATAAAAGTGAGGAGGGTGGAGGTTGTTTCAGAGCTGAGCAAATCCCCTGAACCAAAGAGATACATTACTGGACTGCATCCCACAATGCAAGTCTTTGAAGTTGTGCACGTCAAACTGAACTAGTCGAGGGAAAATTGCCGTTTACTGGGGATTTACCAAATGTGACATTTCTTAATATGCAAAGCTGATGCCACAGCAAACACAGATCCACGGAAAACTGAGTGAATCATTGCAGCTGTTAATGGGTTTCTGAGGAATCTCCTCTGTGCCTGGTAAGAACCATTCTTGTATTGGTTTGAGACCACTAGAACAGTTTATCTGCCCTGTGAGGGTTATTAACATATGCCAAGAATATAAAGATAATATCAGGAACACAGAATGAGAAATAATAATTTAGGGACTGAAATGTAATGGACTCAGGGGAACATGTGGACTAGTGACTGAATAAAGTTGGAAACCAAACATTACTGGGGGGTTTCTTTCAACTGTGCCACATTTAACTTCCCTGTGCATGAGTCTACAATGAAAGTACTCATGTTGACTTACCTTCAACATGTGTCAAACCTTTGTCAGTGAAAGGATTTATGATATTACAGTTAAAATATTGAAGATATGTGCAAGGTTTATCATAGTATCTTAGCCACAAATATCTCCATACACAAAAGGTTAGCGTGGATTGGTCCTGTTCCCTGAATGAAGCTGCCCTTTGTTTTGTTAATGTGTTGCCCTTTTTTCAGAAAGACTTTTCATTACCAAAAGAGTACGTTTGTGAAATGAATGTTTATGAATAAGTGTCTTGAATTATATGTATTCCATATCACCAATCTCATAGTAAAATGAAGATCTGGCAAAAAAGACGTCCTTGTTGCTTCAGTCTATGTCATTCACTTGGACTACAGGATTTTTGCAACAGAGAATATCCCTTACTCTGTGCACACCCAATATCTTTCTTGAGCTCCTCCTGTGTTGCTTCAGTATAGTAACCATGTGGAGGATCAAAATGAAGGGATTACAGGAAAGGACACATGTATATAAAGCCTGCATTACTGCTAGAATTTTGGGGCTGTTTTTACAGGTAAATTATGGGCTATGTTCAGGAAAGTTTACTGATAATAATTTTAATAAAAACAAAAACTGAGTGTGACCGCAGTTTTAACTGCAATGGATTGATACACATTACTTTCTTTTATACTATAGCAAAAAAAAAAGAAAAGAGGCATCTCTAAAGAGAGTTAAGAAAACAAGTAATTTTAATATGTGGATATGATAAAAAAGTATTAATCTCTTCACATTTGAAAACATTGTTAAAAGTGACAGTGGAAATACTGAGTGAAAGGGCATATTATTAGTGACTGAGACAGACTGGCATGGTTGTAACTAAACTTGGGTTTAAAAGTTGCTCAGTTTTGCAATTAGCTGTGAAAAAACACAATTAGGGGAAAGAAATCATATCTGTGTCTTATTCTTAGGTGAGTATCTGGGTTTTCTTTCCATGCATGAAGCTGTTGAGAACAGAGGTTTCATCATTTCTGTGTCTTCTTATTCAAAGTTTGTCCCATTATAACTCTGCAATTTCACATAGAACAAAAAATATACTAAAGATTGCATAAAACAGTGAATATTTTTTACCTAGCTCGGAAATGAAAGACCTAAGCTGTATTTTTCCATTGAGTTTTGGAAGCCACCACAAAAAAGAATTAAATATATGTGATGCTATCCCATGAAAAATGTGATCAAACTCCAGTTTCAATAGGACATGACAGTATGAAACTGTTGCCACAGAGGCCAGATACAGTTTTTGAGCAGAATTTAGGATGCCCACTGACTTCACCTGTTTGAAAGCTGAGTATTGATTTGCACTTACTCTGTGTTACAAGGACACATCAGATCTCCTAGCATACTAATCAACTGAAAAGTAAAAACATCTTTATTGTCTAGAAATGCCTTTTAAATACCCTCTTCTGTTATTACCTGACATTATAAGAGTGTTGCTATTTCTGTCCTGATTTTTGGGATATGCTCTTAATACCAACATGACAGAGACCAGTTGATTACCTGTGGATGGATACCTGATAGAAGTGAAGAGGTGAAGAATATTTATTTAAGAATCTATTGTCTTTACAATTCTGAATGGGTTTTTTGCCAGCCTTTTTATTTAAAAGTCAGAAATTCAAAGCCTTTGGTAAGGGACATGCTGTTAGCCAAATGAAGTAAGATTGGCTGAAGTTAAGATGCCTTCATGGCTCTTGTTTCCTCTCCTGTTCCCTTACAGTATCCACTTGTTGATGGAAACCACAGCTTTTAGTTTCTGAGCGATATTTTTGCTGTTCATTTCTCTACTGTGGCAGTTTGGAAATATAATTTACTGTAATGAGTCAGAGGCTCAGTTTCATCACATGAAGATCAGGTGAAAACAGCCACCAATTATGCCTAAGGATTTTGTCCCACTCATCTCTTCAGCTCCTTAGCTCATTTCGTCATTGCGTGCAGGGT
Organism: Pomatostomus ruficeps; assembly: GCA_013400735.1. Classification (NCBI taxonomy): domain Eukaryota; kingdom Metazoa; phylum Chordata; class Aves; order Passeriformes; family Timaliidae; genus Pomatostomus; species Pomatostomus ruficeps. Next base: position 71,649 of record VYZT01038530.1, on the reverse strand, counting down.
AAGTCACTTTATACCAGATATCTGGAAGCAACATTTGGGCACTGCTAATTCCTGGGCTGTCTCCATAATAGTCCTGCTTGGTGCTTAAAATTTAAAATACATCTGCAGATTTAGCCTCTGTTGCATGTCTTTGATAATACCTGCAAGGCAAAGGCTCAAGAGCATTCCAGAGCCACGGACACCTCCAAAGCATCAGCTTCTGCTTTAGTGGAGCTACTAATCTCTTGGCAGTAGAGAAGCATGGTCCTGCTCCCTCTCAAAGAGAGGATCATGGTGTTTATTGCAGGTGGGCCCAGAGGAGAGGGGGGGTTGGTGTACTGTTGGAGTCAGCATGGCCAGAAGAGGAAAGGGGGGGCATTATGGAATGCCTCTGGGACCTGCAGGCATCTTGTTTTCATTCCACCTTTCAAAAATACAAACTAATAACTGTTATTTTTTTACATTGCTTAGAAGAGAAATTACATAACCTTCCTGTGCAATTGTACATCTCCAAGTATGGCCTATGTTACACAAGCTAAATGGCCTCCTTAAGGTCTGTGTCCTTGACAGTGTACTTGCAGTGCTTGTTGTTGATTTATGCTCTTGTGTTTGTCCTCTTTTGCAAATGAAAATATTTTCCCAGGTATTTAAAAAGCCACATCCCTGTTTTTTGTAAAATATCGCCATCCCGTGCCCTTCTAGTTATACAGAGTAAAGCCTTTAAAAGAATTCATCTTGAGCAGATGAATATCAAATAACAAATAAATCACACGTCCAATAATATATCCAGCAAAGAGTCTCTTAATTGAAAGAAATACATCCATAATATTTCTAAGGATCATTGCTGCATCAAACTCCTGCATGGTACTCTGCCTCTTCCTTCTCCAGCCTCCCACAAAATTTATAAATTTTGTATTTATAAATGTAAAATACCAATAGACTTGACCTAAAGATGAGAATTCTTTCTGTTTGGGAAGTGACACTGACAAAATTAATGGACCCTGAGAATATAATCACGACTGTATGTAAGTTTGATCTCAAGCCCCAGAGCTTTCCTAGTTTCTTGAAGCTGTCTAGCATGGGATGGGTTCCCAAGCAGGGGTGTGCCATGGATCTTCCCTGGCAGGCTGAGTGGTCAGTGCAAACAAGTGCTGTGTTGTCTGGGTGCAATAATGAAGAAGGTATTCAAGCCACAAAACTGAGTACTGTGGATGCTTTTCAGTTGCTGCAATTAAGATGAATAGGCCAAGTCAATGTACCATTGTATGGAGATGGCTGGCCGTTGCTCTGAAAATAAGACCTACAGCTTTTAAGTATAAATTATTCTGTGATGTGAATTGCACATATCAGGTGTGCCACTTATTTAAAAGGCCCAGCCTGAAAGCATAGCAGCAGGAAAGAAATGAGAATGTCCCCATTCATCTTAGCTTTGATGTCTAAACAACAATTTAAATACCTATTATTGATTTGCTACAGAAACACTGGAACATCCAGCAAATGGTTTTATTTCACTTTAGCTGGAAATGCTAATATTTGTTCAGTTGACTGATTGTTCCATGTCTGCATAAGTCTACGACAGTGATATGAATAAAATATAATAACAAAGTCATAAAATCAATCTAGGCTGACCACATTCTGTTTCACTTTGTGAGAATACTTGCAAGGAATTCATGAGCTTAGTAACCAATCACTTCACATTTAAAATTAGCTTAAAAGAAGTGCGAGATATATATTTTTTTTCTGGAAAAAAAAGAATACATGCTTTAGTTATCTTTCCCTTTAACACCTTTGAGTGTAAGTGCTGCCTCCATATAGCCTAGAAAGTGGGATGTGGAGATGCTTCTCCCCATGCTGCCTTCAGATGCTGCTTGGGTTTGGCACTTTATGATAAGACTGGGCTGCTTTGGAGTTACAAGCTCAGACTGCCACCCCATGTGCCACTGCATCATACAAATGTTCCTGCTTGGATCTGCGCTGGCTTGGGTGCCAACGCTGCGCTATGTGGCCTTATGTGATGAAGCAAGCCCTCCCTCCGTCCTACTCTCCACTCATCTCTTCTCCCCCAGGGTCAGCCTGAGGCCGGCCGGCAGCCCTGAAGAGCAGGATTGTGATGGTTTGGACTGCACAGGGGCACTCCCCATGTTGCCTTCATCTCCTACCCCTTCTCTGCCCTATGGGCACCTGTGAACATTGGAGCAGTGTGTTGCGGTGTGCTGTCNGCTGTGCCAGTGCTTCTCTGGCATGACCCTGGTGTCTGAATAAACATCTGGGAAAGCTCCTCCGCCTGTCTCTCGTTCTTCAGTGCGCCTGTACCATCAGTAGGTTGGGTGAAACCTTGCTGGACTTTTGCCAGCCCTCTCGCGCCTTCAGAGCAGCCCAGCCAGCCCCTAGAACCATGAGCGAATGCCCGGTGCCTCCGCCAAAGGCATTGCGGCAGCAGTGGGAGGCCTGTTCCACTGGGTGCCCAGTGTGTGAGGTGAGGCTGGGTGCAGCAGGGACAGCAGGTGACATTTTCCCCAGGCCCTTGGCTTTCACAGACTGAGCCTTGCTCCCTGTGCATGCTGCCGTAGGCAAGGGGAAGGTGATGGTGGGGAAGAGGCATTTTTCCCCATCTTATCCTCTTTTTTTGTGCTGTTTTTGCTTTGTGTAGTGGGAAGGCAGCCTGTGGCATGCCAGGGGCTGCCAGAACACTTGACCTGCTCTCAGTCTGCCAGTCACCTGCTGTGCTCAGTGCCTTGTCAGACATGGTGCTTCAGGCCCCTTGTGTGGCTATATGTTTGGAGAGGCCCTGTCACAGAGGTCCTCATGTTGATGACACCTCTGGTGTCACCATGATGCGGACATCCCACTCACTGCCAGGGACTTTCCAGGGGAGATGAAGAGGAGCAGCAGCTTTTGGGGTGGTACGGCCCAGCAGTGCTGTTGGCTCCCTTCTCCCTGCACTGCCTGGGCTCTGCCTGCCACCAGCAGAGAGAAATGCCCATGTTGGTGTGCCTCTGTTTCTTTTTTCCCCAGTTTAATGAGCTTGTGACCCCTAATGGAGATGCTGCCCTTATAATGGGTACTTTCAGCCACGGTGTGTGTAGCTTTTGGCACCGTGAGGCCAAGTAGGGCTGTGTATGTGGACCATCAGACACATTTACTTTCTCTTCTAGTGCTCTGTTAAGATTTAGAAAACCCAAGGAGCACTTTGGTGATTCTTATATAAAAAGCAGATACCACAGTTGGTAGCTCATGTCTCTAAATGAACTCTGTGGTAAGAGGCCATAGTTCTGAGAAGGGGTCTTGTGGAGGCAGATAAGAGCCGGGTCCCTCCAAGGCTCTGTCAGCGCCCAGCACTGCAACCCTGTGCCAGCACTGGCTGATAAACACAGCAACTTCTGGCAGGGGAGCAGCAGGGGCAACATCTGAACCACAGATTAGTTCTAACAAAATTGTATCTCTTCTTACTCCTACTCTTTGTATTCTTTGTACTATAGTTTTGTCATTATATGGAACGGGATTTTTGACTTACTAAGTGATACACTTGCATCACTATAGTCAGTAAAAAGGAACGAATTAAGTGGCTGTGACCACAGCTTCTGTGCAGCTGAGGCCAACTGCAGCATGGCCAGGAATCCCTTATATCCGTGGTAAAAGATTAAATTTAGCAAAACATTTTAGAGCATTAGCACAAATCTGCAGATATAGTAGAACACTCTGCCAGTCAGACTTTTGAAAAATCGATAGCAAGATATTACTCAGTTTTTCTCAGAGAAGGTTAGAATTTTCTTACAGTGACAAAATTGGCATTAAAAGCTGGCTTCATGTAGACATTTATATGCTGGCATGAGTCATGAACTTGAAAAGGAGTCTGCCTAGGTAATTAATTTTCTCTGTGTTATTGCAGATCTTGTCTTTGCTCATGCATTTTTTTTAAGGCCACATTTAAAAATTATTTTAACCCTAAGATTTTGGGCTGAATTTAATTTTAACACTACTCCTCAGCATGACCTCCAATACAGGAGATGGTGGAAATTCAGTTTTAAATTCATGAGAGTCTTGTGTTTAAGTACTTGCCTGGAATTAAGTGGATTTACCACAGAAGACTGACCAATGTGAGTGATCTTCTGCAAGTTTTTCCCTGCTTTTTCTGCTAGCTTTAAAATGGGGCTAACTATATTCATTGTAAGAATGTCCCAGGAGTTGAAAGTCTTTGTGAAGAAGCCTGATTTCATGATGGCAGAGATTCCCTGATCTATGGCATGTCACAAAGCTGGGATCTTCCAGGGCCAGTGGAAATGCCTTGTGTGGAGAGAGCTGAGTCATTTACCTCATTCTTCTCAGGCTGTGGAAGAGTGGAAAACAAGCACAGGCTCATACCAGCACTACCTTTTATAGCAACCTTTTCTTTGCTTCAGACTGATGTCCCTCTGGAAATCTCATCTAGGAACGCTCTTTAAAGTGCTGGGAGGTGCTCTGGATCTCTGACAGCTCTGCAGAGCCTTCTCTCTCCACCATCATTATTTCTTCTCTTGCCAATACTGCCCTGTAGATGAGAAGAGGTTCAAAGTACAGGGCATAATTAATGAGCTCTCACAGGCACCATCTCATCAGGCAGCATCAAATTGGTGCTGAAGGTCACATGAACACTGCTAACAGGCTGATGCATAAACATAATTTGTGCACGTGAAGCAAATGAGAAGTTAGTTTGCATCCCTGCAAACCTCTCTAGATCCTCATATACTTGTGCTGGCACAAAGGTTTTCAGTGGCACCGACTTATTACTACAGGTGCAAAAGGCATCTGCAAATAAGCAGCAGATTAAAATATATGCTCTCTGTTGTTGAGAACGTCACTTGATGTACTTACCATGCTGAGCCTCAAGAGTACAATACTGAATTCCTGGGATACAAGAAACACAGCATGCTAGATTTATGGATTCTCATGCAACCTACAGCACCAATGAATACAAATAAGAACCTATCTACAGTAAGTATGCCTACATGAGCAAATGCATCCTTACAAAAATACATGCTTTAGGTCCTAAGAGTTGCTGGCTTAGAAAAGTACTTTTCATTAAAACATATTTTTGTAATGCTTGGATGCATATCTCAATGACGTATTTTGGACACCAAGGATTTATGTCTGGATGAAAAATAGGTGTAGTTTTTTAGCTCACTGAACTTTTGAGGTGCCAATTGGTTGTCATCCATATGTAAATTTATTCTAAAATCACGATTAATATGGTTTACAAGTGTTACTGTGAGAACCAGTTTGAAATATCTAAATACCTAATGTGATAAGAAACTTATCATTTAATGATAATGTAATGTTTTTCTAAAGTTTGTGCTGTATAATTTTTTTGGAACTTGCTTTCCTTCAAGAAAAAAGGTAATTTTTGTCTGATATTGCTTTGAGAGCAAGAGGACATAAAACTATTGAAACCCTTTGGATTGTCTTAGAATCATAGAAAAATTGAGTTCAAAGAGACATTTAAAGGCCATCTAGATCCAATCCCCTGCAATAACCAGGGATATCTTCAACTAAATCAGGTTACCAGACCTCCATCCAGACTGACCTTGAATGTTTCCAGGTTTGAGACATCTAGCAGGTTGCTTCCTGGGCAACCTGTTCCAGTGTTTCACCATCCTCATTGTAAAAAACTTCTTTAATCTAAATTGACACTCCTTTATTTTAAAACCATTGCCCCTTGTCCTATCACAACAGGCCCTGCTAAAAAGCAGATTTATCCTGGATTTGTTAATGCCAAGCCTTGTTTTACATAAGGAAAGAAAAGTGCTTGTTCTGGAGACATTTCTGGAAAAAAATAAGAGTCACAAGCACCAAAGTTCAGCACTACTTGTGCTTCCCTGTGGGGCATGCACTTGTCCCACCTGCACTGAGTTTGTGACAGAACAGAGTAGACCCACTCCGTCTGGCCATGTGCTGTGGACACCAAGTGCACAGGAGTTAGCCATATCCCTGGTGTCCCACATGAGCATGCTAAGCCATCCTAAGCAAATTCACTTTTCAGATATATACGCTTATGAGGGCATTGCTGCTGGAAAAGGCCTCTGGATGCGTGACTTGGGTTGTTAAGGACACCATCCTGGGAGCAATATGCTCAGAAAAATGCTTGGGAAAAAGCTGTCCCAGCCAATATATGGCTCAAATGCCAAAGTATGCAACAATACCAAGTTAAATAAACTGCAAAATCTATTTCTACTGCTGATTGATAACTGTTCACTAGGTCTCATGATTTAGCCCTTTTTTATTGGTTTACTCTTTTTCATTTTTGAGAACCCCTTTTTCAAAATCTCTTGTTACCTTAAACCAAACAGGTATGAAAAGCATGGTGTTCCTTATTTTCCTAGGTGTCTAGTTGTTGAAGAAAGTTGAGGAATCACCCGGTCCATCTTCTTGGGCAAAAGGCAGATTTCTGTCCTTCTCACTGGTTTAGCATAAGAGTATGGTCTCTGTCTTCTCCATATTAGCTCAAATACCTGGTAAGTGATGATCATGCTGGAAAACAGCAGGATGATTAGCTGTTCCCAGCACTGTGTGGTCAATGGGCTGCCTTCCATGATGTCCACTGCTATTCCATCAGATACTCTATCCAGGAAAGTACATCCAGGAAAATATGCTATCTTCAAAGGCTTAGTGCTGAACCTGCTTGCAATCTCTGACGTCCTCTTTTGTCTTGGAAAAGAAACTGATAGCATTTTTTTCTAAACCTGATTCTTTTTTTTCTTTTTAATTTTTTTTTATTTCTCTCCAATGATAGAGAGAAATAGGTTAGAGCCTTCTGATCCAAAGCCAAGGGTGAAAATAGCCATGAGTTGAAGGTTAAGAAAAATCCCACTGATTAAAAGAATGCTTAAATGTTCTTTCAAGACAGGAGAAATTAATTGTGTTTTATTAAAACATATTAAACCTGGTGGGAAAACATTCTGATTCCTGACAACTGTGCTTCTCTCTGAAGATACCATTTTTAGAGGCTCGCCCTTTTTCTGAAATCCTTTCTAGGCTAGACACCAATTTCTCTGCTGGCTTCTATTTATCTATCTCACTTATTTATATTCCCTGTTTTTGCTCTAGAGGAAGGGAGTGTCCATTTCAGGTTCTGGTTGCTTTTTCAGTAAACTGTGAATTTATGCTGTTTGTGCAGCACCTGGCAGAGAGAGGTCTCTGCTCACGCCCAGGACTTTACTATCACAGCCGTGCTGAAGAAATCACGTTGCTCTGGGAATATCACTGGTGCATGGAGCTGGAGAAGGCTGGTGGCTCCATGTGTTTTCTGGTCTCTCTGGCTTCCGGTCAGCATTGGGGAAGCGGTCCTGATTTACAGTCCTTGTCCATTGTAAGAGGGGAGACAGAGATGCTGAGAGGGGTGAGCTCCCCTGTGAGGACTGGGAGAAATGGGAGCAGGCTGTAGGGAAGCACCACGCACGGGTGCTGGTTTTGTGGGGGTAGGCAGCAGCCACAGACATCTCCCACCCACTCTGGGCCCAGGGCCTCTCTTATGTTAAACAAAATCAGCATTTGGGAGGCTGTCTTGGTGCACAGGACTGTAGTGTTGGTCTGTGTGGCAAATCTTTTTGGATAGCTTGAATATGAGGAGTGGGAAGAGAAGATCCTTTTTACTGCATTGTATTTTAAGGAAAGGTAGTTGGGCAGTTGCCAATAAAGAAAATTTTGCTTCCAGCTTCAAGGGAAAATTTGCATAGCCCTGCTTCCTTTTCCATATATCTATGTGGAAAAGGAATATATACATCTATATATGGAAATTATTTTGTTTCATAATAATAAAGGATTTGTTTGTTCAGCACACTTTGATGTTTAACCAATAACTTTTTCTTTTAACAATAGAATTGCTCTAAGACATGTTCTAAAGTTTTGACCATTTTTGATGGCTGTCTTCTTGACTACAGAATGTGTTTAGAACCATTAATGACATCAGTTTGGCAAGAAGAAGTTTTATTTGAGGACCAGTTTTGAAATCTCTGAGCTTTCATGTCCATATACAGCAGTTTATACTAAAATTCTGCATCACACCCATCCTGGGTACTAGGGGAGACAGTTTAAAAATTTCAAATACAGCTGTGTGGAGCAATCTTTGATGCATGACCATACTGAACTGAGAGGACAAAAAAAAAATCTCATGAATGATGTGGCTGAGATTTGGCTCTGTCTGAACTGGGTCTTAGGTTGTCTTATTTCTCAATGCCATAATTCTCTTCTTTGCAAGTTATATTAAAAAACCCTCACCTTCCTGCACTTGCTATCCCTTCCAAAGGGTATGTGAAGAACTCTGTGTGATGCCAAAAACAATATTAGTTTTTGGAATCAGCTTTCAGGATGTGCTGAAAGTTGTGTAATCAGCACCTTACCTCTCAGAAAGACTGGGTGCTTTGGTCTCCAGCATCTCACAGGCAAGCAGGGCCTGGGAAAGTTGGATTTTTTGGATACTCGAGAGACCTGAGTGGAGAATTAAATAATCTGGAAGCATATTAAAAGTTTCTCCACCCTGGGTTCAAAGCTGGGCCCATCCTGACATCAGACTCTTTCTCCGGACTACAACAATATTTGGGGGAAATAAAAAATGAGTCAAAAGAAACTTTGAAAATATTGTAGTAACTAGAAGAATACAGTAGAAAAATGCTAAACAAGGTTATAAGCTTTGCTAAAACCTGAGGGAAAAGCACTAATAACATTGTGAGAAGCACTGGAAAAGAAATATGTACAAGCAGGGGAGTGAGATGTTGGCAGCACTGCCCAGTCCACAGGCGAGCTATGATCCAGCATGAGGAATTCCAGGTGATCAGAGGCCATGTCCTGTGCTCTCAGCTTCAAACCCATGTACCCTCCACAGACTATAGCCTTGCTGTCCTAATATGAATGTGCACTCAGGAAGCTACTTAATACAATATAATAATGATCTTACCTGCACTTGGTGATTTGAAATGGGAGTTGGTTACCGTAACACCCTTCCTGAAAAAACCATACTGTGACACAATTTCAATTTACTTTGAAGTACTGGGCTGTGGGGCTCTAGAAGTTGCTTCAGATGTTGTTCAGCTTTCCTTGCTGCAGTCACTGCTTCTGAGCAGCAAATGGTTGGTGGCTGCCGGTACCCACTTCGTCACCTCAATGCATGTGAACCAGAGCTCTAACTTGCAGAGGAGTGGTTTCTTTTTAGATGGTTTAAATAATATTTGTGTTTAGATGATATTTATGAAGCACCTTGAAGTCCACATAAGGTAGGCCATTCAGGACTATGCATGTGTAAGCAACTTGTCTGTCCTTTTCAGCAGCTGCCTAAGCAAGTTTTGGGATTAAATGTTGTGTGTTTTGAACTGTGGTTCCCCAGCGCAAGTGGTTTGGCAGCAGTGCTGGATGAATGAGTTCCTGCGCCTGGCACTGGCTTAGGGCAGTGTAACTGGTGTACAGTGGGGTTTTTCCCTTGATACCGCTGGGAAGAAGACAGTTCTTGGGCATCAAGGAATTCTTAGGCCACTGGCCCACCAGGCTTATGAATTGCTGAAAGCATTTTACAGTGGGATGTGCACAGTAAAATAATTACTAAGTGGTCAAATGTGACTGAAATGAGCTCACCTGGTTAGAGTATGGTACTAATCATGCCAAGGTTGCGGACTTGATCCTTGTGGGTCCCTTCCAACGGAGGATATTTTGTGGCTTGAAAGCAGATTTTTGTTCAGCAACGAATGCTCCTCCTGTTGCATGGGTGTTCAGAAAAAGCTGGTCCATGCTCTCCAGGGAATGAGCCGGGGCTTGGTGGGACAAGCAGGAAAGCAGGGCTGGTGCTGAGAGAACCTAGCTGGAAGCATACCCTGCTCCTGGCCTCCAGAGCTTACACCAAGCCCAGGCTTGTGCAGAGGTCCAATGAGGAAAAGCAGTGTATTGTTCCTTACTCATAATAAAAAACTCCTCAGTCTCCAGAGGAGTAGAACACTCCAGGATAAGCAAGACCTGGAGATTTGGACTGGAGTGTCCTGAAGGGAGAAATAGAGCCATTCAGATGAGATATTAAGGGGCAATGCCAGCACTTATTTCTGTTGAGATCTCCTCTTTGTAAATGGCTGAGTAAACAACCCAGGGAGCTGCTGGCCAGTTTGTCTCACTTCAATATGTAACATAGCAAAAAGCAAATAGAGAGATTCTTCTGTAAATGGTCAGATGGTAGCAGGTTGATATACTGTGGGGAATATGGATTTTTAGAAAACAGAGAAAACTCTGCAATGCTTGCATATTTTTTAAGCAATCACAAGCTTTTTAATAAGGTGGTTGATACGAAATTCAGGGCTGATGTCATCACATTGAAACTGAACTTAGAAGTTAATAAAGACCTTTAAATACCTTTGTGTCAAGGGTAAATCTATATTTAATTTTGCTTTCATGAATGATCTGGAATTTTAAACTAGTTGATTATTGCAGTTTGTGGAAAGTTCCAGTTTTGGAGCACTGAAAGTTGCTCACTGAGGGTGAGCAACTGCCTTGGAGAGTTCTAGCAAAATCTGCGACTCCCAAGGGGAAATTCAACATAACAAAGTTATGCCAATGAGAGGAAAAAAAAATTCCAAGACAAACTTTTATCAGTCAAAACCCGGACGGAAAAAAAACGGTTATATGGTAACAGTGAGGAAGAGAGTCTAGGCATTAATAGAAAACAAATTAAACACACAACAGAGTAACTTGCAAAAAGGCAAAGTCTGTGCCAGGCAAGGCTCCTAATGTTTCAGCTGCACCTGATGCAGGATTACATCTAGTTCTTCCCTATACGAAAACTGCACAGTTTAAAGATAAAGTGTGTAAAAGTAATGGCAGATTTTAGTTTCAGGTTGTATACAGCGGGGGTTTCTCACTGTGTGTACCCTCGGCATGTATTATTACAGGTTGTGGTAATGATTCTGAGTTCTATTTATCCTTTGTCTTCCCTTTAAGCCCTCAGAGTGATCATTTTCTCTGAACAACACAGGAAACACTGGGAAGAACAGAAAGCAAATAACAAACCACTTCAGTGAGCAAGGGACAGGGATAACTCCAAAAGTTAGGAAAAATTAGGCTTAAGGCCAACTTTCATGAGAAGGCAGGCAGAGCTGCAAATACACAGTTTAAGAGGAGGACCAGGAGCACTATGAAATTATTTTGAAACAAAATGTTGGTATTTTTAAAAGTAGTAAGAGAAAGAAAAGAATTACTGCAGGTGACCAAAGAAATAAGCTAGCAGAGAAAAGGTGAGTCAAACAATGTATTTGGGAAAACATGTAAGACTGTTTAAAAAAAAAAGGAAGGATTTGCATCACCCATGGAGTTTGATGCACTGAAAACCAGCTGTCTTGGTTTCAAAGACAGGTATTTGCTAAAGAAGGCAGAAGCCCCCTTCAGAACAGGAAAATGCAACCCCCTTCCCTCCGAACTGGTAAAATTTTGAAATCAAGAGTCTTTCAGGCAATGGTATGAGAAAAGAGGAATAACAGTCCTTTACTAATATATTTTTTATATATAATGGGACAGACAAAAAAAACACAACAACAATGGTAACCACAACAAATAAGAACAGACAAACTCACGGACAGTCTCTTCCCAGTCTGTTGGCAATCCAAAGACAGAAGCCCAAGGTGGAGGAAGATTTCTTCCTGGAGCTCCAGCAGCCTCTCTCCCTCCTCCTCTGGATGTCCAGAAGTGAAGAAGTCCTTTCCAGCTGTGTTCAGCCCCTTTTAACTAGTCCCATTCCCCCAGTATCTCTGCCCCTCTCTGAGGGGAAAACTCAGATACCAGGGAATCTTAGATAAGGGCTAGCTAGCCACGCCCATCTCAGAGCCAACTCTTTGTTTTTCTTAATCACCACTCATTATCACTTCCTAGCAACTAATCATCTACCCATTATGACTCCCAGCAACTAATTACCCACCCATTATCAACAAGAATGGGGAAAAATTCTAAGAGAGACAAACAAAATAAAAAGAAAAAAAAGTATCCCAAACCCTGACACCAGCTTAGTTCTTAGAGCAATTATAAGGAAACTTTATTTTCTATGGAGAAGCTGGGCTTCATTGAAACACAATATTACCTCAAAAAGTGCTCACCGTACTGAAAAAATAACTTTTTGTCAGTAGATTTCCTTAAATTAAAAACAAATTACTAAATGTTGAGATTTTCTACTGATAATTCACATTAGGTGCTGGAACAGAACCAAATTTTTTTGTGAAGGCAAAGGTTTTTCCAATTACTTTCCTGTTGTGCTTTGCTTGTCTGAACAAGATATGGCTGTCTAATGGTGCTAGACCTTGGTGAAGTAGAGATCACATCCATGATCAGGCATCCAAGAGGGCAGAATACTTCACCCTCTGAGCTTCCAGTGTTCCCTGCTGCGGAGATGCCTGAGGGCAAACAGTGATGTTAAAGTTTCCCAGCAGTGGCATCAAGAGGAAAGAGGCCAACCAGGAGCTCCTTCCTTCCTTGCAGCTCTGAAATATGTGGTGGGGGAGCCGTCTCCATCCCCTGTGGTTCTGCAAAACTGTTTTCCTTGCAGAAAAGGGAAACTTCTGCAATTTTCTACCTTCCCTTTGCCTTACTGCCATGGGCTCCTGGAGGATAAAAATGTGTCCCTGGGAAACAAGGAGTAAAGCTGTGGTGCTCAGTGTGCAGTTGTTCTGAATCCTTAGCATTTAGACAGCAAAAGCAGCTTTAAAGAGCAACAGGCACTCTTGAGTTCAGGTCTGTGTCTTCAGCAGACTACAAATTATCTGACCTGCAAACTCTGCAGTGTGATGGGTTAAGTAAATGCCCTTTTGCTTGTGGACAACGAGCCCAAATAATCTAAAAGTAGTGTCCAGTTACAAAATTATCAAACAATTGGGTTTTCTTTCCTAGTCCATGCTCATAAATGGCAGCAACCAAGGCATGCATAGGTGTTGCATGTCTGAGCAGTAGTAACTGAGTGGGGCTCTCCAGGAGAGCGAGCAGAGCCTTCTGTGACAAGCCCAAGCACTTGGGAGGTGAGGGAGCAGAGAGGGTCGTGACAGCAGGGGAATGCAGGGACTGCTGGTGGCCTCTGCAGAAGAGCAGGGACAAGGCTGCTGCTTTGTGTTGATCTTTCAAAGCAGTGAGCATTTCTCAAGAGAGCCTATCTGCTCTTTTGGCTAAATATAGGCCTGCCTTTCTCCTTCCCAGTCAGTAAATGTGGTTGGCTGTGGTCGCCAAAGCCGTCTGCAGACTCTGTCCATTCTAGTCCTCCTGTCCCGCTTGTGCCTTCCATGAGCAGCTCCGTAACACAGTTAGGAAAGCCTTGCTGCTCCCAGTGTGCCTGCTGTTCCCGATGTGCCTACTGTTCCTAGCGTGGAGCTTGTGCTAGGTAGGGAAGGAGCAGGGGCCGCCTGCCGTGCGGTGGCTGTGCCTTAGGGAGGCAGCTGAGTGTCCGGCTGTGCACAGAGCTCAGGTGGGATTTGAGGTTTTGGACTGAGTGTCTGTCAAATTATGCTCTGCTCTGCCTATGTCTCCCCAACACTGATGAATTCAAAATAAAAGTCAGAAGAGCCATCCCGCAGAAGGTCTTGTTCTCTGACTGTGAGTCTATACATCAAAGGACCATGTTACAATATCATGCATTAATGCAGGCATATGTGAGCTGAGTCTGCACCAATCCTCTGGCTCCAAGATCAGGAAAGCATCCTTCTTCAAGAGCACTCTTGAGCACCTGCTTTCATTTGTAGATCTGTTTTTATGGCATCCTGGTTTCTAGAGTGAAAGGCACATTAATGTCCTGTGAAATGGGGGCTTCAGCGAACAGCAGTACTGAAATCTCGGACTACATCCCCTCCAGCCTAGTGAGACCTAAAGTCCCCTTCTGCAGAGAAACTTTATCTGTCTAAACCTGAATCTTTATGCAAAAGCTTAAGTTAATACATCATGTGAAGTTTTACTCAAATCTGAAATCTAAAATGCATTAATTAAAAAATAATATTTCCTCTTAGTATTTATTCTTATTTATCCTTTTAGTAAAAAAATGTCATCTTTACTGCTATCACTTGGTCCAAAACCAATTCACTTTGCAGCCATTTTCTTTTCCCTGTTCCGTATTTCTTTTTGAAGTCATTCGGCTTCATGGTTCTCCTTTTTTTCCTCCCCTTTTCAGGCTTTATTTTGCAAGCAACTCTTTATAGAGGAGTTCAGCATTTGTAAATGTTTGGTAGTGGCACGGCAAGAATGTTAGCAAAAGCACTGTGTTTTCCTCTGAGGGACTCCACAGATGAGGTGCCAAACTCCTGTGAGGTGTTGGTACATTAACATAAGAACTGAAATACTGGTGGAGTTGAAGAGAGGATCCCTAACACCCTAATGCTGTTTCCTGTGGGAGGCAGCAGCGATGATTAAAGAAAGTGTAAGGCATAAGTTATGTTTTTCCCTTGTTTGTGGTAGTGATTTAGGGTCTTCTGTACAATAGGCAATATTCTACACAATAATCTGAGTGATGCTGTTTAATAGCTACGGATGGCTGGGAACATCTTTATTTAGTTTTTGAACTCCTGAACCCATTTTTGCTCCTGGTTCTCACTGTTGTTATAGTATATTCCACAATGGAATTATTTCCTAATGCTGATAAAGGCTCTCCTGTTGTAGAAAAATCAACATGTAACGTTGTCTCTTTTTGGAGTAATATGCCCTAAAAACGCAGGGTTTGGGAAAAGAGAATGTACAATTGCACCAAATGTTTAATTACTCCAGTTTAAGGATTTAATTACTCCAGTTAAAAGCAATCTGAAATCATCCATTCCTCCCACTTCCCTTGCAACACCTATAGCAGTTTAGTGACCTCAGAGGGAATTGATGTGATACACAATTAATCCACCATAAGACTATTAATTTCCCTTCAGAGTGGCAGCCTTGCCACAAACACACTAAACCTGGACATGAGAAGAGTAGAGGGATGCAGGACCACAAGACCCTCATGCATCTGCACAGAGTCTCAATGGCAGATGTGTTTGAAAAGTGCAGAGCAGCTGTTTGTTTAACTTATTGTACAGATACCATACCTTTTAGGGTTTTCTCATTAAGTGAGAAACTTCCTTGGTTTCTTGCAGTCCACTAAGACAAATTCCACCCTCAGTGACATGGGCACAACAGCCATCTAAGTTTGAACAGAACGTAGTTCAGTAACCGCTTAAATCCTATTGTGCTTGACAAGGAGAAACCTCGTAAATGTAGTGCTCCAGTCTGTTTCCCTGACCTCACTTGGGAAAAAATCCCACCACCTATGATAAAAATCATAGCTCCAAGTTTTCCTTCTCTCCATTATTGCTCTTCAGGTCTTGAATTGAGAGTTTCCATTACAACACAAGGCATGAATGCACTGCTGTTTTGTGTAATGCACAGTGCTTATCTGCATATTGGCAGCACCTTTATGTTCCAGTGCTGTAGGGAAGATGTAAGGATTTACTTGCAGACAAAGTGACAGACTGTCAAGTTCACTTAGATATTTGGATTTAACTTCTGAATTTAAATCAAAAGAAGAGTGATTCATTTAATTTCTTTTCCTTTGGATAGGTCTCATATTATTCAATTACAATAATAGCAATTTTGCCATAATGGAATTGTTCATTTAATAATATTCAACTGAAAATAAATGTGATAGTCAAACATGAAAAGATCTTGCGTCAGCTAAAAGCAGCCATGAAGTTCAGACCTTAAAGGATTGGCAGGTTCTAATAGAGATTTTTTTCTTATATCTATTTACAAAATTGAGCCTGATTTTTTAAAACTGAGGGAGGAGAATATCTGACTCTCCCTTCCTGCACTTAAAAAGTCTGCAAAGCTTTGTTAAGAAAATAAACAGAAAAGCCTCTGAGAAATACATGAGCTCCAAAGGAATGCTATGGTCCAGCTGCAGCTGAGGCACATTGGTGGCTTCAGTTCACTGCAGACACAGCGTGCTCTCCTCCCTTCTGCTGAGAGCTGCCCTGCATTTGTTTGGGTTGGATTCCCTCCAAAAATGGGAGAGTGTAGGTCTGTGTGTCATGCCAGGCCTCAAGCAGCAGAACTGCCATGTTCTTTTTAGCCTCCATCAAGTGGGCACCATGGTTCATGTGCTGGTACCTCCTACAGCATTTGTTGTGCTGCACCTCTGGCAGGATTGCAAACTTCAGAGTCCAAAATGAAACACTCTGCTCCTTGGATGCTATTTTGTTGGTGAATGTGGAGGAAGATAATGACACAGGGTACAATACTGAAACTTTCCTGTGTGGCTTTCTGTCCAGTTGAAGTAAAGTGCCTGAGACTTGGCTTCTCCATCTGGGATCCTTAGCTGGACCTGAGGTCTTCCCAGAGGTAGCAGATCAAGCTTTGATATACCAGAGGCCACACCCAGAGGTCCATAGCTTCCTCTGCCTTTGGTTCAGAAGCAATTTTCCACCAGAATTCCACAGCTAAAATTTTCAGGGGTCACTGTGGGATTCACCACACTGCTCTAACACTTTGTAAACAATTAAAGGCAAAAAAGAACCAAGTTAGATTTAGAATTTTTAAAGTATGAACAGTCTTTGGACTACAGACATACTCAAAACTATGTGAGTAATTAGATGCTACCTTGAATTACAGCCATTGTCAGCAGTCCGTGATTAAATAAAGAGTAAGAGGGAGATGTGTATGAATGTCAATGTTTCACAATGTTTGTGAATTGAAGTAACACAATACTGAGGGCATTCACTGGCAAATCAGTAGGGCAACTGCGGTAGTCTAAAATTATCCCATTTATTGGAATAATCCAGATGGCAGACAGACATATACAAGCATTGTCTTCTGGATCCCTCTAGGCTGATGGAACCATCTGTTCATGACTGTACTGTGCTGGTGGGTCTCAGAGGTACCAACAGACCAGGATGTGTGCAAGTTGGATGTTTATGGTTCAAGAAAGAAATCAGTCAAATCTTCAGCATGAACCATTCAAGTAAGCCAAGATGCTTTTGCTAAAAATTAAATAAGAAGCAGCATAATTTTTTTCCTCTCTGTGGACCCATGAGATCAGTAATTTCTGTTAGGACATTGATGATTTACCCAGGATCACAAGAAAACTTCTTGTGCTGGTAGAGCTGGGAGCAGACAGTACAGAGGGAGCAGAAGAGTCTGTCATGGGTGATTTTCAGACATGACCTTGTTGTCTTGTATCTTTTGTTGAAGTGTTCTTCTGTAGAACAACACCAGGCCTGAGCACCATCAGCAGCAAAATACTCCTGTCTGCCTTCTCATAAGACCACCAACAGAAAGTGACAATCTACCCTTTTTCATTTCAGACAGAGTGCCTGGGTCTCTGTCATGTGAACATTGCTCTCGTTTGGTTTGGAGTCTTTTTTGGGTTGCAGCCAGTTTCTCCATCATCACAGGGCATTTAAAGTGCCGTAATTTCATCATAAGGCAGGAGTGAAGTTGTGCTGGCACAGTGACTGATCCACATCTTTGGCTGTGAGTAGAGCTAAGCCAACAGTGGACAACCTTGCTGGGTTGACTGGGTTCCCAGTTTGAGAAATTTAGTGATGTCTCAGAAAGGAGCAGTGGGAGCTTCTGGTCATCATGTGTTCATCTCTGAGAACAGCTCCAGCAGGCATTGGAGCCTGGGGCATTGACCACAAGAAGGTGTCCATTCTGAGCAAGAATTTTGGTCATCCCTGTTGTACTACCATATCGGTTTCTTCATTCCTTATCTGCTAATGCTACCTTTCCTCACATTATCTGTCATAGCAAGACTTAGCATGTTTATTAACAGTCCTTTACCTGTAGAAAAAAAAAATTTCAATAGAAAAAATGTGTATTGCTTTGCAAATTTCAGCTTCATACCAATGGTGGATGGAGAGATGTTACAGATGAAACCAGGAGAGGGATATTTTCCCATCTTGCTTGCAGGCCCATGTGTACCTAAAAGGGAAGCTACAGATCCTTTTATTCTTGACATCTTGTCTTTAGGTTCTTTGGTGTACTTTTGACCCTAATTCTGAGTTTTATGGGTAAACTTTTATGTGACAGTCCATTGAAAGAACAACATTAAACTGAAATCTTAAATAGGAGAGACTGCTTTGGCTATTGAGTTTACAAATTACAATTTATGAAAAGTGGAGAACAGAGTGATAGTCTAATAAAGCTGGTTTAGATGGCTATAGCAATTTTGAATGGAAAAGGAAATAAAACACATCCATTTGATCCCTGTAATTGCATCCACATCAGGACTTCAGCTACATGAATAATCACTTACACTTCTAAATTGGTTTTGCAATACAGGTCAAGCTTTTCTATGAAACCTGAGTTAAAGCAGACATGTAGGAAAGGGAAGGCATGAGAGCTGCTGGGTGGGGTGGAGAAGGAAATACCTGAAACCTCTTTCCTTTTCTCCTGCTGTACCATCTAGCTGTTTCTAACTCAGAGACCAGAGCAGCAGTCTGTGAAACAGAGTGGTAAAAGAAATGAAAGAGTTAAAGTGAGTTGGAGAGAAGCTGGGACAGTGCAGATCTGTGGAAGAAAAATACTTCCCCAAAATGGGTCAAAAATAACAAATACAAAATGTACTGAATGAACTTTTGTTTTTGCTTAAGATTAACTTAAATTTTTTAGAAGAGAAAAAAACACTTTCTCTAACAACACGAACTCTCTGTGTATTTACCTGAGGCTTATAGAAATAGCTCATATGACAAGTCTGGCTCCATAAACTTTGCCTAAGAAGCCTGGATCAGCAAAATTCAATCTGGAAGCTGTCTATAAATTTATTAAAACTGTCTGAGGTCTCTAAGTTAACTATTAAAGTAATCTGTTTGTAAAAAGATATAAGTTTTATAAGTTACTACTGAAGCCCATGGAAATCAATTTTCAGCGTTCAGTGCTTTAGTTAACTTTGGCTTTAATTCTTCTGATAAAGAAATTCTAACTCAAGACCAGCCACATAAAGTGAGGGCTATTTGCAAATATATTTAATTATTTTTTATGTATTTTTGTCTTTTTCACTCACTGGAGATTTCCAGCAGCTTCATGCTTCAAATAAATCTTAAGGAAGAAGTCAAAGCAAGTCAGCTGCTCTAAGGCCAATCAAATAGTGCTTTTCTGGATGTTTTACTAACAGATGAACAGGCAATCCCATTTATAGAGCATACTACATGTTGACAGAGCGCATTACTTCATTTTGCAGTATTGGCAATTTGAGATCTTAGCAAAACAATGCTGAGGTCGCTCTCATTCTGTATTGCCATCCTTGGAATGTGGCTTGGGTTTTCATTAACTCTCTCACTACAAGGTACTACAGATGGACACAGATTTTATAGCGGGGGTTGTAATAAACATCAGAGAGCAGAAAGTTGTAAACAGCTTAAATTCTTTGTTCTGTGTGGATTAATTCCTTTTCCTTAACACTTTGATGTTCTCAGCATCTTGTGGACAGTTTTTCTAATTGGAGGTGAATGGGTGGATAGTGCACATGGGCTTTGATACCTCCCAGCTGGTGTGTGGGAAGAAGTGGTCTCAAACTCCTGCAACCAGGGAATATATGCCTCAATATAAACAGTAAAAGTTTGGATATTCAGCCTGGCGCTTGGCTTGCAGCATTCTGGCTTTGCCTGGGAGCACAAATCGTGTACAGAATCACTTCCAAGATTTCTCCTCGACTTTTTAATCAAGGGAATAGGACAAAAAGGGAGAATAAAGAACATGTCTCTCTTTTCACTGCTTCATTATTCCTGCTTTTCCCTATGCTGGCTTCATTAAATCACCAGTATTATCAAGTTAGTGTAAAACTGCAGTGAATCTTTCCAATGCCTTTTCTGTACTTACATTTTTTCGAGTCTTACCAGGACAGTTAAAGCAATACAAGTCACTTGAGAAGAATTTAACTACAAAGGAACTGGGCTGTCCTTATTGCAGAAGGAGAGCAAACTGGTGGGGGAATCTTTAGTAATAGCTTCTGTGCTTTCAATTCATAGCTTACCTTTTTACAAAACAATTGCCTGAGAATAGGCCAGCATTTGTATACAACCCAGCCTTTCCCAAGCTGTTTTGCCCAGGGGGATCTTCCCCTCCCAGATTAGCACAAGCGTCCTTGCTCACCAGCACGGTGACTATAGCACCTCTGGATCCCTAGATCTGGAACGCTGTGGGTTTTGCTCTGCCTTCACCTTCCTCCAGCCTCTGCAAAGGGAATAACCACAGTATAAGATACACTGGAATAATTGCATCCAAGCTATGAGGAATTCAGTACACTTCCATCAGTAAAGGATCCTGCAGCTTAAAACAATACAGCTCTGCAATTGGAGAAACTGCTGGGATGATGGTGTATGTCTTACATGAATGGTGCTTTCATGTTCCTGTTGCTTTGTAAATCTTTCTCAACAGTGCTTGCACTCAGAGCTCCAGTTTCCAGGTAACAGGGAGAGCCAGATGCCCAAGTGCTGCGTGATTTAACCTTTCTCTGAATACAACTGGGAAGCAGTTTGAGCACTAGCATGTTATAAGTCTTCAGTTAAACTCAGCTCTTTTGGCATGGAGGCTAATCGGTGAGAACGAGATGCCGCATTTACAGCAGTCACATCTGCTGCAACTGTCATGACTGCTGCAGGGGAGAATAAAAGTACCATAAATACACCTTTTGCTTTATGTTTACTGGGCTGTGTTTTCAGCAATGTGAAATGCTAAGTACCGAGTCAGTCCATGGATCTTCTTGGGTAAGGTATTAATCCATTTTGACTGGAAATATAAGACAGGCCTTCTTGCAGATCCTTTCCCCAAGCTCCAACTTGCATTGGTTTATATTTTAGAAACACATGACTGTTGAAACAGGCTATCCAGGCAGCTGGACCAAAGGCCTTTAACACAGTCATTCCTACCTTTGGGTAGCACAGCTTGTTCTAGGGTTCTGTACATGGATGCGTCTGCAATGGCAGCTTCTGCAGGTGGGCACATAGAGTCAGTGTACTCATCTGCATCTGGCAATGTGTCCAGCAGATCAAACACGGCATCTGCTTTAGACTATCCCAAACTCTTTGACCTCTACTGTCTGATACAGTAGGTCTTCAGTGACCAAATGGGGACCAAGATGCACAACTCATGCATAGACACTGATGGATAACTATCTGAGTCTGAAGATGAGTCCCACCTGGAACATTTAGACATGCTTGTTGTTTGTTTTTTTTCCTAACTACTTTGCAATGTTTTTAGACTTAGGGTAACAGTCATTCAGAGTGTTTAACATTCTGCATTTCTGCATCTCCCCTCTGAGTGCTGAAGTCTGTTCCCTCATATTTTCTCTCACTTGTCATGACAGGTCAGGGGAACTCTTATGCCTGAATCATTAGGTTACTGAAGCCTCTTACTAGAAAACAAATAAGCTTTGATGCTTTTGCAGCCTCAAGGTGAAAACAACAATAAACTTATGGCCTGGGAAAATGATGCTCAAATAAAACTCACTACTGCTTTAAGCCCTCAGACTCCACACAGTGAAATTGTAACCATTCCTTTTCTTCAGAGTAAAAACAGACCGTGAATGTAACTTGCTAGAGCACACTGTAAAAATGCTCATTGTTAATTCAGTGGACAATCATATATACAAGTTCAAAATACCTCATAAGGAACTCAGTGTGTGAGGCTATTGGATATGATTCCATTTCATAAATACAAAAGAAGAAACATTTCAAAAGCCATTAATCACACTAACGAGTAGAAATTTACTGCAATGGAAAAAGCTGATTTGCTGGCTTTCAAATATTTCATCTGCAACTCCTTGAATTCACTTCTGATCAATCCAGGAAAACTGTCTCTGAGTTACAAGCAGGCTGCATGGAGAGTCTGGGTTTATGACTGAGAAAAAATCCTCCTGGCTGTCCCACAGCCCAAAACCTGGGACTGATTCAAGAGCGTATATCTTTGGTTAAGTCCATCGAGCGATCCAAACCCAGATCCAGTGATCCTGAAAGTTCTCGGTTCCCATTACTGGTGTGGGCTGCCTGGCAGAACTGCTCTGCAGCAGCCTCCCTGCTATAGGACAGGCTGCCTGCCAGGGCTTGGCACCGCTGGAGATGGCACGGCCCTGCAGCTCCTCAGTGCCAAGACCTCAGGGCTTCACAGGACTATGGCAAATCCTAATTCCATAGTAATTCTCAGGCAGCCTTTCTGGCTTCCCAGGCTCCCTGCCCTGGAGTGGAGATGTACTAGGATGCTTCCCAGGGACTGTCACTCCAAGGGCAGTTTGCATGAGCGCTCCCCCAGGGCTCAGAGAAAAGAGGAATTTTTGTCAGGCTCATTGCTAACCAAGCAGACTGCTTCATTTGTTTTTTTCTGGCTCAAAGAAAAAAAAAGTATAAGAATTCATAGTTCACAAAAACTTTGAAAATGTTGGCTTTAGACTCAATCAGATGAAGGTCAAATTTTGAAAAGCAAAGTTCCTTCTCAGCTGCAACACTAGCTTTTCAATCATCCCCAGTGAATACTATGAATAATAATACCCTGACTCTTAATTTACAGTTGAAATCCAGAAGAACACAAGGTCCATCTGCTTACATGATCCCCAAATTATTGACAACTACACAAACATGATGTTTGCAACCACTTCACATATAGCCTGAAATGTATTAAACAATGACTTTGTTTGAAGAGGTTTGTTAGCATTATGAATACTATTATTGTGGGTCACAAGAGGCTTGGTCTTATTCCAGTCTTGAAATAATTACTTTTACACTGCAAAACTGGTTTATGAATTACAACATTAAATCAAAATGTACAGTAGTCACGTTACTTCTTGGGAGGTTTATTGTGTAGTTATTACTCCACAGACTAAATGGATTTTAACAATCCCATACTATTCATGAAACCATTTTGAATAAACTTTTGCTTTGTGAAAGAGCCCTTCCTCCTCCTAAATTCTTGTCAAATATTCAGATGGTAAATTTAGATAGGAGCTCATGCTTCTGTCTGTTGTTGGTAAGCATTCTTCTTTCTAGTCAGAGCAACCAGATCATGTATCTGTAGCTGACTCATTTCAAGTTAGTGGTTTTAAATTTTTTTCATATATCTTCAATTTCTGTAAAAGTCATATGTAATGAAAGAAAATTGTGTTTTTCTCCCTCTCCAGTTCTTGGAAAATGTTTAAAGGGGAAGGAAAATTGCTAGCGAGAGCTCAGCCCAGTTTTACTTTACAGTGAAGGTGAGTTGCAATGAGATAAACAAGAAAGGAAATACATGGAGATCTACTCACTTTCAGGAAATAGGAAAATCTTCCAGTGAATGGCTATTTTCCCAGATGTGCACAATTTACAGAGGTGAGACTTCACTGAGATTTTGGCTTGTATGCTTAAGTCCCTTAAGCTGTTTTGATACTCTAAACCTGGAAGTTACACTTTCTTCTTTTTTTTCCCCCTTATTTCCCCCTGCCCCGACCCTGCCATTCTTCCTCTTATTTCTGCCCAGCTTTTTATCTTGGTCTGTGTCAGCAAGGAAAAACAAATATAAAAAAAATTAGTCCTGAAACCCTGTCATTTATCTTCACATGAAACAGTGAGTGGTCCCATTTATTTAAACTGCAGTCTCTAAGGAGAGAAAAATATGGCAGAATAACTGGTAGTTTCTTTTGCAGCTTTAAAACCCAAATGAATTCTAGTGACCCATGAGGTAAATGCTAATTTTTGTTGAAAAAATATTTTATGCTATGTTTTAGGTTAAGTTTTTTGATTTACAAGTTAGTGGTTTGTAGTTTCAGTTTAAAGACATTTTAGTGAATTTTCACTGATGCTGGAAATAGTGACCATTGTGCACATGTAAGGGATACAAAGTAATTTAATTTTTCTAAAACAAAAGTATTTTAGATTAAATTTCTTTGCTGTGCTGCCGATAACTGATAGTGAAGTAATATGCATTAGCACATGCAGGACATCACTGACCTACAAATTATACAGTATATATACACAGAGATTTATAAATTAAAGTGTAGTGATTTATCAGATTAAATAAATACGAATGTGATAGCTAGAATTGAATACCTGAGTGAGATTCCAGTAGCACACCAGTGCTAACAAACTCCTGGATGCTTGCTGACATCTTTCACGTTAGGGAAAAGATTTCCCTTGCTGCATCTTCATGAGTTGTCTATTTCTTATATCAAGTGCTCACCAGAAGAGCTGGTTTTGGCCCCAGGGCATGTTGTCTCGATTCTCATCTTTCCCTACGGCTACACGTTTGTTGCTGCTGCTCCTTCCCAGCTGATGCCCCATCAGGCAACAGCAGCAGCAGCTCTGGCAGCTCCAGCTGACCAGAGGCAGAGGGCATGGAGAAGAGTGGAGGGTCCTCCTCTAGACACGCACTGATTGCGTTCTTAAAAAAAGCTGCTCCTCCTGCCCCTCCGCACAGCACAGTTTGCAGCTTTGAGTTACAATCTGGAGTTCAGTTTTCCCTCGGGGGCTTCTGGGAGTTGGGCCGTGCCAGGAGCATTTTGTGGGTGTGCACAAGGTGCAGTTCCTCTCACAAGATAAGTGTTTGCATCAAGGGAACATGGGATGCTTTGTACCTGCCCCCAGGAATAAGGCACTCACTTCTTCTCCACCAGTATGAGCAACACTTGGGCAACTCCTTGAGAGCAGTAACAGGGTCACACTCTTCTAATGTATTAGATCTCGTATAAAGAGCTTTCAGACATCTAGGAAATTACAGTGATCAAGTTCTTTCCAAACAGGATTTCTTTCTGTCTAAGAAGATTTGTGTCATTATTGTAAAGAAGCATCTCCATGAGTGAGATGGCACTTCATTCTTCATGGGCATTAAGTACTATTTCCCTAAGTTCTGTTACAAACTGGTGAAAAATTATCAACATATTTTGATAGGTAGCAAATAAATAAAAGAAAAAAGGAGTTCTGAACAAAGATTTTTGCAGTGTATTATCCCCAAATTCCGATTCCTTAGTTTCTAGGTTTTGTTTGTAGAGCTTTATGCACCTCATATACTTCTATGTCATCTTTTCTCCCTCTTCTTTTTGAGAAATAGACTCAAATCATTACTCGTATCAACAAAATGGACATTTGGCCAGAATAAGAAAAGTGCTAATTCCCCAAGGAAGAAGTGTGCTGCCAGTATCACTCTTGGCTCTGGTTCAGCAGCCACAGAGGCAAGTCTTTTCCAGATGTGGAGTTAGCTCTGTATGGAAGCTGCATTCATGTACTATTAGAAAGGTCAAGCAAAACAAGACCTTCTTGCTTGCTTGAAGCTTTTTCACCTGAAGATATTGTGTTTTCACCTGATCAGTATGGTAGCCCCTGCTTTTCTGAATGAAAAGAACCAAGGCACTGAGATTTTTTAGGACTTTTCTGAAAGTCAAGTGAGCTTTAATAGCTGGGCTCCCCGGTGGGCTTCCCCTCACTTAACTGCAGATGCCTGAAGGGCAGCCTTCTGGCCTAATTGTCACAGACTCTCACTGCAGTGAAGTAGCACTTCAATGTACGTGCTCTACTTTAGATGTCTACTTGGAGTGGCATACATTGCCCACCAGATGTGTGGGTTTCTTCCTGTGGAATAGGGAAGCTTAGGGTGATAAACTGAGATGGAGATTGTAGATGTTTACATTTAGGTGAGACAAATCCATTACTGCATTAAGGACCATGTTGGCTGCCCTCCTGAAACGGGATGCATTTGGAAACTTTTTCCTACCTCATCTGATGTGACATCAGACAGCTTGAGTCACTAGCTCCAGGTGAAGTTCATGGCAGAGAAGTAGAGAAGTCACTTCTCCCCACTTTCATGATTGTGTATTGTCGGCAACTGTATAGCTATTTTCCTTTGTTTATAAGCAATTACTGTTGAGAAAGCACTCAGTTCCTAGAGTAATATTAGAAAAGCACAACCTGGCTTCACTAATGATCAGGTAGGTAAGATTCAATTACCAACTCATTTCTCAGCTGCTGTGTTGTAAGCAACTAAATTTTAGCTGAAACATTGTTCATTCGCCTTTTCTGTTGTCAATGACAACTGATAAACAGGAGAGGAGTGAAGGTTTTACTATAATCTATGTTTGCAGGTGTAAAGCCCACATTCCAGCTCCTTGAAGCTGTGTAAGAAACAACCACTGTGGGAATCATGGAAAGCATGAGTTTGAGTTGCCCTGGAATGAATATACAGGAAGTTAACTGCTTTTAAGAGAAACTGACCTGGAAGGTTTACACTTCCCAAAGTGAGCAGCATGTATTCCCTGGGTACACATTATCAGGTAAATAAAGGAGGAAGGAAATTTGGAAGGAACAGCAGGGAGGAATCACAAATGCATCATAAGCGAATAAGGATGGAATGTGAAAGGGTAAAAGGTAATAGAAAGACCCTGTTAATCCTGGTTGCTAAGTGGCTTAAAAGAGGGACAGATGAATGCAGCAACTGAGTAGTTGCTCAGCGGGTTCCTGTTTATTGCAGACCGGGGTGGGCTCCAAACCCTGTGCAGTTTGAAATCAGAGACTCCTTGGCCACCATAAGTACAGTGTAAGGGATCTTTCTAATCACAGCCACAACAGCTTGCGTTCAAAATCCAGAAAGCTTTTGTTGAGGTCTGGCCTTTGAAAACACCTTCTGCGATCAGCAATTAGTTTTAAATTCTGATACTAGGTACACAAAAATCTTGAACTTTACTATGGAATTTCTGATAGCTGCAACTTAACAAATCATTTAAGATTTTTTACATGAAGACACTCAAAATAATCTTTTCTTCCTATTTTTTATATTGTTTGTACAGAATAAAACCAAATCTAATAAACCTGCATTTTTCTGGGTTGATACCCCCCAAAATGTAAGTTTTTGCTCCTAACTTTTTCCTTATCACCATAAAAAGTTCAACTGCAGTTTCCTTATTGTGTATTCTTTATTTTTAATCTTAGCTGCACCAATGTAACAACCTGTTATTATTGCAAAGCACTTCCATACATGCTCTTTGTCTGCCCCCAGTATGCTGCTCCCAACCAGACAGTCTCCAGATTTCTTTTGTGCCAGCTCTGGCACTCATCTCCTCCCTCGGAGGGCTGATTCAGTCTGCTAAATGGAAAGAAAGCTGTGTGCTTAATTTGCTGTATTGGTTTGTGAGAAGCACGGAGGCAGAGGGAGGCGGAGGGAAGCGAGACAGTGGCAGTATGTGGCTGGAAGAGGGGGATGAAGAGGGTTAATGGGAGGCAGACTCTACTTTTCAGTGGCAAGGAGTTGCTAGGCCAAACAAGTTTGACCTGCAAAATTTCACCTTTAGTGCTTCCCCTCTCTGGCTTCTCCCTTTAGGGCATTCCTTACCTTCCTGGCATTTTGGCTTTTTCCCTTCCCCTGAATTACTCTGTTTTCTCAAAGTTTCACATCTCTCCCTTTGCTGGTTTGCTTCTTCTCTGCCTTCCAGTTAGGGCTTCTGCTCTCCTCAATACTCTTCTTTTCACCTTGGGGTATTTATTAGAAACAACACCCCTGTTTTAATCCTTTTACAATGTTTACCATTTTGGTTTTGCATTGACTGTGGTTAGAAGAAGCTGGTGATGGTACGGAGCTTGGGGGTAGAAATCTTGCAAATCTCTTCCCATCTTGATCACCTGCTTTCTGTGGTCAAACCTGCAGAGCAGACAAACAAACACTGGGAATCAGAGCATAGGATAGATGTAGAGTTTTCCAGGTGAAAACATCTCCTTGAAATAAAAAGCAGAAATTTAGAAGGGAAAATCAGGTACTCAGGGTTTTATTTTTTTACTTTTATTTTTCCACCTGCCTGCCTGGAGATTCTGATGATTTGAAGTCTGATACATAAGGTTTCTTTCCGTTGGGTGCTGCTTTCCAATACATGCTCTGCAACTGCTCAAGTATCTACCCTGCCTTGTTTTCCAGGAAGGGGAGTAGCACAGATTGTTCACCCGAGAGATAAAAATGGACTTTATTGGTAAATGCAGATACTGTGTTCTTTGTTCACACCAAATTGACTGTCCATGGGAACACTTAAAGATTATTTCCTCTGCAACAGGGATTAAGATCCATGGAAGATCCATAACTGGAAGCTTGTTGAGTACAGTACATCAGCATCAGAGCACATAAAAGCTTTGGCTCAACTGACTTATCTTTCCAGGATGTATTTTGTGTTATTGTACACTTTTTTTTCTTTCTCAAAGTAACTTTTCCTTTCCCCCTAAAGCAATGTACTGCCTCTGTTTTGAGATAACATGATCGGCTAGTAGCGTTTGCCTAGATTGTAGGTCGGAAACAGTAAAACTGATTAATTTCATGTATGTCATACAGCACTACCACTTCCTCAGAGAACAACTGCGAGTAACTGAATGGGGGGGGGGGGGGGGGTGGTTTGCTGTGCTTACCAAGATTTGTGCAGAGCATTGAAAAATTATTAAAAAAGTTAAAGAGGGCTCAGGAAATCATGTAGCCTAGCCTAGGCTCTGCTTACCTGAGGGAGGTTGATACATTTTTAAACACTTCCATTGATGGAATAATCTCCCCAGGCAAGTCACACAGAAGTCACTACTAATTATATAACACAGAAGAATGTAATTTTCCTTCAGTATTTGTTTCATGTTCTTCTGTTTGTGTAAAGACACATTAATAAAATAACGAATAGGCCATGACATGGCATTTCGCTTTTCAAAGCCTACGTGTTAAAGAACGATGAGCCAGTCCACTCAAAGCACACGTTGTAAAAACATGAAGAGGAAAGTAATGTTTTATTTGCCCCTCTCTCCTTCACCTTTAGGTCCTCCCCTGCAGGACGAGGTTCCTCGCCCGCAGGTACTGCCAGAGGCCGGGGCGATGTCTGCCCCGGGGCTGCGGGACGGGACGGGACGGCTGGAGCGGCCACTCCCGGGCGGTCGGGCTCGGGACAGCGCCTCTGCGGGGCGCCGAGCCCAGGGGCCACGAGCCAGCGTCTGGGTCCGCCCGGGCCGGCTACAGCCGGGAACGAAGCCGCCTCCCCGGGGAGAGCTCGCAGGTGCGCCGGGCCGAGCGCCGCGGGGCGGCTCCGGCGCTGGGCGGGAGAGCCGAAACCGCCGCCCCTCCGGCGGNCGGCAGGTCAGGGTCAGCGTCAGCGCCCAGTGCAGGGAGCGGCGCCTCCGTCCGCCCGCCCGTTCGCGCCCATGGGGGACTCGGTGTTCAGCGAGAGGCCGGCGCTGCGCTACGCGGTGAGTGCCGGGGCGGGAAGGGGCTGCGCAGGGCCGGGGCGCCCACGTGTGCCGAGGGGTGGTGGGAGCGCCCGTCCCGCCGTCCGTCCGTTCGTGCGCACGGGCGCGGAGCCGCGGGGTAGGGGGAGGTGGCCGCAGTCCTGCCCCGGCGGGGACTCGCTGCGCGCAGTCTTCAGGCGGGGCGCCTAGCTGAAGGCATTCCCCCGCTTTCCTACGTGGGAGTGTCGCGCTTTGCTGGAGACGACATAAAAATATATACTTTTTAATTAATGAAAAAAGAGGGCGATGCGGTGCCAGCCACGGGCAGCCGGCAGGAGCGCTGGCGGTGCAGCCTCTCCTCGGGGGTAGCGGGGCGCTTCGGCTCAGGGTGGCGCTCGGGGGATCCCGGGAGCCCCGTGTCCGGCCCCTGCTCGCCCCTTCTTTCATCCGCGGGCTGGGGGTAACCCCAGCACCAGGAGTGCTCTCGGTGCCTGGTTCCGGCACCGCTCCCGCCGCGCTTGAGATAATAACTCCATACTTTGTTTAATTTCCTTCACGAGAGCTGATGCTGTTGAGAAGCCGCTGCACTTTATTAGGAGCATTTTCTCGTTTGCTCCGTCAGGAAAAAAAAAAAAAGCCGCGTAAAAACAACCAGCTGCCTCCTCTCATGAAGTCATAAATAAACTCCAGCACGAGTAATAGCATGCGAGGGCTGGTGCCGCTCTCGTTTGCACCCATGTCAGTGATGAATAATTTTATTGCTGTTGTTAAAGTTGTGTGGGAATTGTCAGTCAGAGCAGGCTTGCTTCACTGGTCCTGGGAACACGGATGCTGGGTTGGTGGGATGGGTTGATAGATTTCTAAGTGTATCACTTACGGGATACACTGCGATGTGCTTTTTTTTCACTTGCTTCACTTGGATTCCTTCAGTATTGGACATTAAATTAAACTTCTTTTTATACACCCTTTTTTTTAAAAACCTTGTGTGAACATCTTGGAATAGACTGCTTGGGTTTTTTTGGGCAATGGGGTTTAATGTCTGTCTCTGTACATATTTTTGTACCCACTCAACTGTAGGTGTTAGAGCATTCAGCTGCTGTAATAATATGAGAGTTTTTAGAGGTAATGGCACGTTGGCTAAATTAGTTAAGAGAAGCAAATACCTTTGGTACTGTGTATGAGTATCGATAGTGATTTCACCGGGAATCTAGTTGGCATACATCAAACGAATTGGAACCACTTCTTTCAGCAGGGTAATGGGCCCGTGAGTATTTCGATGCGAGGAGACCACTGCCAGTCACGTCACGTGCTAGCGCCATGAAACTTTTATTACTTCCTCTGATTGTGCTTGTCAGTCTACCATTAACTACTAGTTGCAAACACATTATTGTTTCTGTCAGTTGGGTATCAGTCCTGTTTTATGCCCAGAGCCAGCAGCACATAGTGCACTGAGTTCAGGATAGCAGGCATGCAAGGGAAAAAAGGATGGCCAGCCGTATCGGGTTACCATTACCCTGCTCTTTGACTGTTGTATATTGCAGCAAAAGGGAAATTGTGCACCTAAGAATGAGATGTCAAGATATTTTTTACTATTTTAGGATATATTTCAATAATGAAGTAGTAACACATAGTTATATCTTGAAGGTAAGTGACATTTGTAGTTGATACTACTGGTTTGCCTGGAGAGTAGGGATCTGGATGCTGTGCATTATCCATGTTAATGTGGAGTCTGTGAAAAACCTAGATGAAAAATGCTTGTTGACTTGATGATAAGCTAAGACTGTAGAGCTTTCTTGTACTGAGATCTTAGTAATTACTGCTTAAATGTAATGTAGTACCATTCTCATTAAGTAATTGCGTGGTGTAAATACAAATCAAGTTCTTGGATTGTTTTGATAACTGTGAAATAAAAATTATGCAGTGTTATAGTATTTAATAGTGATTAATTTATTGGCAGAAGAAATTATAGTGATTCTGTGGTGAGCTTCTCTTCCAATTTTTAGGACTGATAATTAAAGTTTCATGGTTTTCATAAAAGGAAGCATCTGCACTAGCATCTTCCTTCCGATCAACGGGGTGCTTTTGAAGGAAGTCTCCCAGTCTTCCCCAGCTGTGTGCTTTGCTTCATGTCTTGGGGTAGTCAGAGCATGAGAAACAGCATTTGTTCAGGTGATGCTGAACTGGGCAATGTGCTCCGGGTGCTTCCCAGAGTTTGGAGGGTATTTGAGTCTCAGGACCAAGCTAGAGTCAGCGAAATTTGGAAAATTGGTGTTGTTTGGACATTCGATCTGCTGTACCAGGCCCTGAGCTCTGCAATGTGCTACAGCCAGTGCAACACAATAATGTAGCCATAAATCAACAGGGATGACACTGCGATTCTGTGGCTTCCTAGTGTGTTTGCAAGCATAGCCTATACAAACACAGACTTAATAGCTTAAGACTGTTATGTCAGTGGGTATGATCACATCACCTATAGCACATTTGATCCAGTGTGTGTTAAGTGAGAGTGGGATGACTGATATTATGTCACGGTTCCGTTTTGAACTCAGCATTGGTGTTGACTCACCAAAAAAACTTCAGTAGGCAAAGAGGTAATTTTAATAAGGTGAAACATTGTTTTCAGTGAAAAGTAAGTTAAAAGAAACCAGCCAGTTGAAAATGAATAAAAATATATTATTAAAGGAGTAGGTTTTAAAAAAAAAAAGAACCAAACCAAATTAGAGATTGAGAGACAGTTCACAGAAACAATTTTTTTTTCCTCCTTATAGCTTTTCACTAGTCCAAAGACCTCTTCTTCTTTTCTCATATATTTATGTGACTTTTTTTTATTAAAACTTGCAGAAAGGTAAATAATATCTCATTCTTGATGCATGTTGCCTGGCCAAACTGTACCCTTTAATTTTTAGACACAGGGTAGTTTTACCTGCGCACTAATCATCTGGCTGAATTACTCTAATTTGCAAGCTTTTTGGTATTGTGGTGTTTGTAACTGATACTAAGATCTCCAAATGTTCCAGGAACAGTTTTTGTATAGTTTAATTAAAAGGGATGGTCACCTTCCTGACTTGGGATTTCGTCCTGTTTGTTGCTAAATTCTTTTATTTTTTCCCCTCCATCTTAGTAACTGTTATGGGGGAACTAAAAGCTGCTTTGTGTATTTTGGCTAAAACACCAGAAGGCCATATTGTACTTTGAGAGATCCATTGGTTACTTGAGATGTAGAGGTTTTTTTATGTAACAAAAAGACTCAAAACAGCCTCAGCTGTTGCCCAATCACCTAGCCCCTCAGTGGTTCAAAGCAGGAAGCTTGGAGTATGATCTGGTTTGGGTATAGCCATTTTTTAATCTTAGTGTAATATCTTTAATCTTGTTTTGTCTTGAAATATTTACCAGAAAGGATTTCCCTCAAGGGAAAGGACATTTTACCCTGATGAGGAAACTGGCTGTCTTTCGCCAGGGAATATGAGAAAATGGGGAGGAGCTGGGATTTGGAAGTGGCTGCCATGACTTGTGGGGTACCTTGGGAAACTCATCTGAGGAGAAGATATGAGACTTTCTTGGGGCCAAAAACTGAGTGTTCTGGCATCCAGAGGGCAGGGGATGTGTGAGTCCCTGGACAACACAACTTTGAGTCGGTTTAAGCTTCTGAATCTATTGCCGATAATGAGGTCACCTCATATTCAGATATTGCAGCGTATTTTGAGAAAAGAAAAGGTTTTTTCCCAGCCTCCAGCAGTATTTGGGGCATTGTCTTGTGTGTTCGCTCAGCCTGTGCCCAGGTGACCCCTTGCTGGGGTGATGGGCAGACTTGCTGCTCACTCTTTAATATCTTAAATCCATCAGTCTGCATGGAAGGATGGAGAAAACAAAAGAAACAGTTTGCAAGGGAAACTATGACACTAGTGAACCTCCTGCTTTCTGGAGCAT
>VYZT01038530.1:0-38602 GCA_013400735.1 Pomatostomus ruficeps | reverse complement strand
TGGTGTAAAAAGAGGATAATAGACATTTTGCTCCAATATTCCAGTTGTGTAACTATGTGTATGTGTAACTATACCTCATAACAATTAGATATTAGAATAATTCAAGGTGGAGTAGTGAGATTGGTGTGACGCTGTAAAACTGTAAGCTGGAACTGTAAAAATCTCCTTGTAAGGAGGACCCAAGCACTGACATCCTCCTGTGGGCTTGCTTGTGTTTTGCAATAATCCACTTTTAAAGACAGTTGCTTGCCTTTCTGGTTTCAAGACACATTGCCTCATGACTTGAGCCTTCAGCCTCTCACAGATTTTAACAACAAACTTAAATGCCACAAGCAGACCACATTTGTTACCATAATTGTAGGAAATCCTACAAGTAATTTATCTTGCTGGACTAATAAGTGTGCTGCCTTCACCTCAACCATTTGACTGGTTTCTCTCTCTTCCTGACAGGCTTGCCAGCAAGAACCAACACAGAAGCAGGCTGGGCCAGTGTATATCCAGATCAATCATAATGTATTGTACTCAGGTTTGGTGAGGTTAAGGACAGGCTGTGGGATGGAGAGTAAGTTCCTGCCCACCAAAAAGATTTAAACATCTCTGCTCCACAGAAGGCAACTGCTTATTTTCTTCTATCCTGAATATGCACAAGCAGAGTTAACGTGTTCAGGAAGTTTAAGTGCTCTGTAGGTGTTGATTTCTAATTAGAAAATTGTGAAGAAAATTATCAAATTCACCAAGTAAGCAAGCTACAGAAGAGGCAATTAGCAGTAGAGGAATGGTTAAGTATCAGATTTCTGGCATCTGGTTCTTAGATTTTATTCATCAAGGACTTATGCTCACCTCATGCATGCTGGATGTTTTGGAAGGAGGAATATGATTTCTGATGGCTGTTGAGCCCAGTGCTTCATTCTTCATTTGGGTGAAATTCCCAGTGACAGTGGTGACTCATGCTTACACTTCTGCAACATTTGAAAGTACTTTCATTGCTAATCTGTAAAGAGCATATATAAATATATGAAGTGAGCACTCTTTGTCTCTCAATATGAACACCAAGGCCAAGCTTTGATTGGGATTGATGGAATCTGAAGTGAGTCCAGCTGCTTTTTATGTGCTGTGCAAAGTGGCCATGAGTTAACACCAAAGGACTGGAATCAAGGGAAGACAGGAAGCAAGGGGCTCGTGTGTGTTGCAGGATTAAAAAAAGTTACAGGAAGTAGATTTCCATTCTGATCAGGTTCTATTATTTTACAGCTCTTGAACACTTGATGTATTCCAGGAGCTCTTCACTGACATGTGGATATGAATGTTCTCCCTCTCATGTGCCAGAGAAAGATGGTGGGCAGATGCAGGTTGAGTTGGGCAGGACTTGCTGGGTTGGGTGCAGAGCCACACTGATGTGGTTTTATTAGTGTGCTCCCAGATCCTGTGCAGGAATAGAAGTGGCCTAAAGTATGGTGAAAGTGGCCACCCTGTGTGTAGACAGCAGGAGGTAAAGCTTCCCTTTATTCAGGTTCTCTGTCTGTCTCTAGCATAATCTGTCCCTGCAGAGCAATTACGGTTCTTGTAATAGCACTTACAAAGAGGCTGTTTAATAAAACTCCTGCGTGAGTGGAGCTTCAGGCTTTCTCTTCAGAGGACCACACAGTCATTAGGCTCAGATGTGGTGCTGTGCTTCCCCAGGATGGTTTATGCTGATTCTGCTTCTCCAGGAGAAGAGTGAATCAACCAGCACTAGTCCTTTGCAAAGCTTCAGGGAGGATGAGGTTTTGGGCTCAGGTCTGCCTGAGCAACAAGGTCATGCATGGCTAAAATCAGCAACCTGTGCCTGGAATGAAGGTTGGCCATATGGATGAAGTACAAAATGAGGATTTCAGTCTCTGTTATGCCCTTTTTTGTTGATTTTTGAGCAAGGCTCTTCTCTGGTCCTTTTTTAATTTTTTTTTTTTTTTCCCTGTGAAAATACTTCTCTTCCTAAAGAACCTGGGTGTGGAAACACATACTAGCCTTTAGAGATTGTTCAGGTGTGAAGGTGGTGTGAATACAGAACTACCCTGAAGTAAAAATACTGAACTCCACGTAGTCAATATTCCCCACACAAGCTGATGGTTTGTGTTTCAGTTCTGTTTCCCAGAAGCTTTTTGCAATTTGCAGATGTGTCTTCACACTTCTGTCAGCCTGAAGAGTGGAGTAAATGGGAGATGATTGAGGTCACAGATATATTTAGATAGTTGGTTCTATTTTTATTTATCTTCAATTGCAAATTGGTTGCCTTTTACGCACAAATGTCTGTGTAGAACTGTGAAGGAGATTTACTTACTTGAGAGATTTGTTTCTGTAGAATTATATTTAGTAAAGTAGTTTTGCTGGCTACAACTCTTCAAAATTTCATATATGTTTAGAATTTAAATCTCAAATGGAAATGACACCTAAGGAGTACTCTGGTTTACATGTCATCATGTAAACAGGGATTTTTGAACTTCTTCCATTTATCTGCTAGTTACCTCTGTAGTTCCCCAAGCAGTATTTCTGTGCAAAGGGTGTTTGCTGCTCTTACTCTAATGGAATACCTGTACCTGCGGCACAAATACAGCTGAACTCTCAGTGACTTGGAAAAGATGTACTCAGAGTTCAGATTCCACACTATTGCTGCCTTTCTATGACATTTGAGAATATAGAAAGACATTTCACTCCATGCAATGAAATGGCTTTTTCTTGTCTAGGGAATAAAGGAGGTCTGCATGCATTGTATTGCTTACAAAAAGAATCTGACAGCCTTTCTGTAACATGCCTTGGCTGACAAGTCCACATGGTTCGCATTAAATTTCTCTGAAATGGTGTCAAATCTTAGTGCTCCCTTGGGAGATACCTGGATCTTATCAGGCATGGCTGACTCAGAAAGAAAAGTAAGTAATGTTTTTTCTTTTTAATGCTTATAATATAAGTGTTATTGATAGTCCACATTTAAAAGGATTTTCTGAATATATCCTCTACTAAATCAAAAAATGTTATGAATTGCTGATGGAAAATGGAATATGACAGCAGTACTTAAATAGTCTGTATTTAGTGTTCAGTTGCTAAGGACAACCTAAGTAAAGTTTGAGGTTTTAAGGCTGTGGTGCCCTCAGGTATGCAAGAAGAGTAAGTGCTGATCTTAACTACCTGCAGGATAGTCTGCTGTTATTTCAAACTTGGATGCTTCACATTTTTGAAGCAGGTGATTGAAGCTGTGGAAATTATACTGGAGCCTGTTGATATTTTATCATACAATTGAATTGTTTACTTTAAAATAATCACACTTTAGTGTGTTAGTTTATACGAATCTGATTATTGGCCGGTTTTGCTGCACTACCATGAAGATAGATGATCCTATGGTTTTATAACTACTACTATGCTATGTAAGTATAGTAGATTAGAGCCAGTCTTCACTGTTTTTGTTTACTGTAGATGATCAATTTCTTTGAAATGAAGCATCTTGAATAACTAAGTACGCCTATAGCACCCAAACTTTGGCCTGAGTGTCTTATCTCCAGAAACATGCAGTTGTTTTCTTTAGATGTTGATAAAGGTATAATATTTGCAAAGTTTTAAATATTTACAAAGTACTTTGCATTGTTTGAGGTGTTAGATGCAGAGACCTAAATTAAATGGTGTTTATTGATGACTATTTTTCCCTTTTTCCTGTTAGTTTGTAAAAGATCCTGTTACTCTCATCTGTACCTGACTTGGCATATGGATTCAGTATCCTTGCTGGCTGAAATTCTCATTTGTGTGATTACTGTATTTTTTCTAGTCTGGTCCTGTTAATAAATATCTTGAGGCTTGCGCAGCACTTTGTTTAAACACAAGATGTGGAAAAGAATCTGAAGATCATTGTTTGATGAAGATTGCTTAAAAATGTGGAAATACATTTCTGCTTTCCAGGTGGGGATTTTGAATGAGCACAGTATGTAGAGCTATCTGTATGAAAACCAAACTAAACCCGTAAACAAATTGTGCTGGAAGAAAACCATAGGTACTTGCAGCCTGGTCCTGTTCTTGCTGAAATATGTCCAGGCTCTTGAAACAGTTGTGGAGTCAAGCTTTGTGCGGAGGCTACACCCTCCTTTGCTCTTGGCAAATTGTCTCACATTCCAGCGACCCTCTGGACTAAGCATCCTTTAATTGGTACTGTGGCCTTTAATGTTTGGTTTTTTCTTTTGTGGTAAATTGTTCTTGTCCTGTATCACTGCATGCTGTCATTAGTATTTGCATACTGTTATTATGTATCCATTTAAATGTCAGCTTTTTTAGCTGCACATATTGAATGTTGGAAATATTCCCCATTTCTATGAACATTATCTTAAATAGAAGTGAGTGATTTATTTCACTGAAGAGTATGGCACTGAGGAACTTGTGGTAGAATGTCAGGGGGTTTTTTGTTTGCAAGCAGAGACCTCTGTGAGTAATTGAGGAACCCCCTGATTAGCTGGGTGCTCCCTCTCCCAGATGCCTGTTTCTGTGGTCTCCCTTGTGAGTGCTTTCGTAGTTGAGTTCACAGCCTGTTCTGGCTTCTGAGCACATCTGGACGAGTGGTAGGAACAGGTGGCAGGAGACAAAGTACATGGCTTGGCTTTTAACTGCAGGATGCATGTCTTGCAGAGCTCTGGCTGCTGAATCTCTTACTTCTTGTGGTGTCTGCAGTGTCTTGCAAAAATAGAGGTAGCAGCAGTGACCAGGGGGTTTTGTTCCAAACCGTGAGCAGCAGATGTGAGTCTCAGGGACTGCCCCTGCAGTGAGGGATGCAACATGAGATCAGGTACGTATCTCAGTGATGGGTTTTCACTGGAGAGATGCACGTGCAAAGCTCTCGGGATCATTTGGGTGACAGGCAGCATGTTCTAACACCTCTGTTCAGCTCAGGAGTAGGGGAGCTGCTGACCCATGTCCTTGTAACCTCAAAAGCTGTATTGCCTGGGATGGCTGTTGGAGGAACACGGGAGGTGACTGTCAGATGTGGTACAGAACTGTGAGCAGCTGAGAATTGCATCCCTTGCTTCCAGTTGTACAGGAAGTACAGAAGCTTAAGTTTTCCAGGAGCAAACAACGATGTCACACAAGTGCATGAGTCAATCCTGTTCTCAACATGACCTGGCAGTTTTGGATTTAAAGCCACTGGGCTTTCCAGAGGCAGTTCATAGTCCTTCTTCAGCAGAAAGTAAACTCCTGCTCAGTTGTGATTCAGGGCACACACTTTTATCTTTTGGGTAAGGATCTTGCTGGTGCATCATTCTGGGCTGCTTTGTTTTCATTCTGTGGCTGAGTGAGCCCACAGTTGTACACTGGGGCTGGATGGAATGAAGTTGCTAGTGATGAGCTTTGTTTTCAGAGTTATTGAGGACTGACAATATGAATTTCGCTATAAATATTTGTGTTTTCTTTTTTATTTTTGATTGTCTTACCCTGAAATGTATTCGTGAGGTCTCATTTAGATTGATATAAATCTGAAATAAGGCCACAGGAGAATGGACTAATTAAATGCAAATTTGTGAGCTTTATGGCCCCTTACCTATCTTCTTCCAGAATGCATCTGCATTTTAGTCAGGATTTTCCATGCATGAATGCACAGCCCATGTGAAGCAATGTCAGATTCTAAATTTTAGGAATTTAAGATGATAAAAATGTTGCAAGAGGGCAGAATTAATCTCTGTCAGAATTACAGAGAAGAAAAAGAGTAAAAAAAGCAAACTTTGCAGTCCTCTGTACATTGCATATTGCTCTGTCAAATGTTTTTGTTACTTTATTGTAACAAGGAGAGTTGCTTACATTTATTTACAGAAGATATGCTCTTGTCCTTTTTGAATGCTGATCAGCTGATGATTTCCCTTCTGGCTAATTGTATTTTTCTGGGGAGACATCCTCCCTGCTGTGAGTTCTCTAATGAGCAATAGTTGTCCCAGTACAGGTGATTCATGGCTTTGGAAGCGGTCCTTTCAAATCTTTATTTTTTGATAGCATTGCAGTCTTGAAAGCATTCCTTGATATGAGAAATTGGTGAGTCTCCAGTTATTGAGTCTTTCTGTGCAGTTTTGGACAGTTTGTTGTCAGTGAAGCTGAATCATGTCTTTTACTTCCAGAGAGTATACATAATGGCTTCAGGGTGTTCAAATGCTTCAGTACTAGAACAGCATTTCTGGCTGTAAGTTAAAATTACCATAGTGCCTACTAGTCTCTAAATTAGGCTGAATTTGAGTCAAGACTATTGCCCTTGCTGCAGTGATATGACTGATTTTTCCAATCCTGTGTGTCACATCACTTTATATCAATTTTCATTTCTGCATTTCCATCATCCTTTTGAAGGATCTCATTTGTATTTGTGTTGGTGCAGACTTTCTCAAACCCAGGTAAGCAAGAACTATTTTTATGCCCTTAAATATGTCATAGATGCCTTTAGTCATCCTCTGTGAAGTGATGAGAAAAATTACTTGGCTTATGGTCAAATTTATTGTCTTTCATTGATTTTGAGGTCTGTACAGTTGAA
This sequence comes from Pomatostomus ruficeps, assembly GCA_013400735.1. Taxonomy (NCBI): domain Eukaryota; kingdom Metazoa; phylum Chordata; class Aves; order Passeriformes; family Timaliidae; genus Pomatostomus; species Pomatostomus ruficeps. The sequence goes on along the minus strand of VYZT01038530.1, from coordinate 32,085 downwards.
TTTGAAAAGATGCCTTTACTAAGAGTCAGCCCTAGTATTTAGTCAGTTAATTTGGCCAGCTGAGGCCTTGGGCTGTGGCTTTTTTTCTTTCTCATCTGGTGCTGCCAGATAATAATCAGTAATTGTTGTGCAGCAAAATGATTTTATGCTATTGTAACTCCTTTTCCCTCAGCAAGACTGAAAAAGGTGACAGGGACAGTGTTTCTGTCCCTACCTTAAATAAAGTGTAACTAAAATGCACACAGGGAGAAAATCTGATGAGTAGCAAGCTGCTGTTTTGGAGTTTTTTTTTCCTCTCTCTTAAGCGTAACCCCATAGTGTTTGACAAGAAATATTATTGCCAAGAAGTCCTTACAATTTTTATCTATGCCTGCAAATAGAGTGCCTGTTACTTTAGCTAGCATGTAATATTAAGCAGCGTTTACTTATATCTTACTGTATTTTGTACCAGTTGTTTAAATCACTTGCCCTTTATGTAGAATTCATGCCTGAAATTCCAACTGAAGAAGTATCATTGAATTTCTTTCCTTTACTAATATGTTTCTGATGATGGTTTCTTATTTATTGCTTATTTTAAAGTTCTCTTAAATTTTGTCTTTTGCAAGAAAGTGAGAAAATGAGCTATCATGAAATACAGATACTCTATACATCATCCACTATAATTTTTAATAAAAATGCTGTGCAGAGCGCATTTATCAGCCTAACTCATTCTGTATGATTTCAGGTGGAGTACTTATGCTTTTTAATCAGAGTTCTATATCTTTTGGTGTGAAATGCAATGCAGTTGGCTATTAATAACTATTTACTTAAATAAATGCATGAGGCTTTGCAGGTGAGATTGTTCCTTTCACTAGAAGTCACAGGAAATAGCACGATTTTTCACTTCTCCCAAGGTATGTGTGTAATTTGGTAACACACATTCTCCCAAGATAGGGTTGTTAGAGCCCAGATCTTCATGCTGTTGTCATTTGTTAATTATATCTCCTTTCATTTTGCTGGTGTCATTTTGCAAGGTGGGGCTTTGGTTTGAACCCTTCAATTCAAATTAAGACCTTCAGCTGCAAGGATGTAGAAGATTGATGTTAAAATGAATCTCTCTTCCTTTTTCCCCTTGTCTTGTATAGATTGTCATTGCATCATGTGTGTCAGCCTTGTGTGTTTGAGACACCTGTAGGTTTGATCTCTTATCTAACACTGTTCCTCTCCTGAGGGTGCAAGACCAGGCGAAGTCAAGGTTTCATTTTACATGGATGAATGTTTTCTTTTCCAGTATATATTACTGAAGTTTTCTGAAATGGTGCAGTTCTGCTCCCGAGGTCTGGTGTAAAACAAACTCCAAAACTGAAAGTCATTGCTTCTGAAAATCCCAGCAGTTGCATGGCTGCTTGACAAGGGGTGAGGATGGTTTCAGTGTTTATGAAGTCAAATTTATAAACTGACAAGAGCAGAGTTTGTACATAGCTCGTTCTGTAAAGTGCTTAATGCATTTTGGTGCATTTAGAAGTAATAATATGTAACAGAGTGTGTACATATGTCCTTGGTTTTCACAAATAACCTTGTTATGTTCTTGGTGATTCATCTCGCTGTTTTCTCCCATGAAGCTTTTTTTCCCCACTAATGGTAATACTACTCAGTTTTCTGTTATCTCGGTAGAATTTCTATTTATCTATTAAGGATGCAAAAGCAAGGGGAAAAAAGGGAGATCACATTTATTATACGATAAATTTCTGCAGTTAATGGAGTTAGCAAGACATTAACTTCCTCATGGTGCTTTGCCTAAACTGGCCTCTTTGTGAATCCCTTTTAAAGCAAGCTTGAATGCAACTTTAACAGAGCGATTGGAACAAGGCAACAATAAATACTCTGACTCATCACAGTGCATATTTAGGTATTTAGACAGAGATTTAACTCTAAGTGCAGTTTCTCAATCTAGCTCCAAATAAGCAGACAAAGAACCAGACCTTTTTGATTCCATTCATCAAGCAAATGAGATTGCTTTTACATGAGCTTTCTTCAAATCTCTTCAAGGCTTCTCTGCTTGAAGCAGAAGTGGGTAAATTAATGGCTCTCTATTCCCTGTCACCCATTATAATTATGTCTTATGACGCAAATACTTTGCATTTAGGAGTCCTTTTTGTCCATGTTGAGCCACATGCAGTTAAGACGATCCCGGCCTTATGAGCGGTGCTTTCAGCCTCAGTGATGGTTATAAATAAGCAAATATAGTGAAGACTGAAGGTCAGGACTATCCTGACCTGCTCAGAGCTACAGGAGTGTTCACTTTTGTTTCAAACAAGAAAAGTAATGTGGTGTTTGGGTGGGCATTGTAGATACAGTCCTACCAATGGTGCAGCTGGATGTCTTCCTGAGCCCCATTCCTGCTCGCAGCTGGCATTTGCTACAAGATCACTGCCCCTTCGGCCAGTGTACCCTGGTGTTTGGTGCATGTACTGTCTGAGTAACACTGTATAAGAATTCCTTGTATAGAAACTGTGTTGACTCTCAAAAAAAAAAAAAATGGGCTGAAAATATACTCCTGTCCTCCAGTGTTCAGTGAACTCTGAGTCTCGTCAACTACTTACCAATGTCTTGGTTTTCATTAGTCCTGGGAGTTGCTAGATCCCCCAGACTTCAGCCTAGCTTTTGTTTGCTCACTGAAGCATCAGCATCACTGAAGAGGAGCACTTGAGGCTGTTACACATCCATATAAACAGCCCTGCTGACATACCCATGTAAGTGAAAGTCAAACCATCACATTAGCGAGGAGCAATGCTCAAAAGATGTTTCTTGGGGGGGAAAAAAGATCCTTGTAATTACAGGCTTGTCTGCTTTCTATCTCTCTTTTGTATGTATATTACAATGTGTTAGTTGTGTATGTTTTTGTTTACCGTTCTTTTATTTCTTCTCTGCTGGAAGTACTCACTTCAGATTATCCATAAGATTACCCATTCACCACATCATAGTTGGCCTTTAACAATTGCCATGGGCATCGATCTACCACAGGGGAGGAGCAAGCAAGGTGTGCTGCTTGGCCTCCTGAGGCTGTAACAAAGCTTGTTCGCACTTACTAGAAGATGCTTAAGTTACCTTGCCAAAACTAAGTTTGCTTATCCATTTAAAAACATTTCCTTTATGAGTACAGTCATTTCTGGTATCTTGTAAAACAGAAAGCAGCGTGTCATGTTCTGATGCAGCTTAGATTTGCTGTTCTAAGGCCTAATTGTGAGTATAGACTGTTGCGGTATTTTCAGTGTTGGTATTATTGAAACCTCAGCTGACAGTTTTGCACAATTACTTCTCAGAAATCCTTTTCCTCTAAAATCTTCTATTTCCAGTGTTAACTTTTGTCAAATGGAAAGAAGGAAGAAAAAAAGTTGCAGTTTTGACAGCAGCAGAAGTAATTTCGTTAGTTATGGAAATGAACAATACACCAACCTGGAGAAAAATAAAAGGGCCCAGATACATGTATTGGTAAAGCAGAGGCGAACTTGCAGTAGTTACACTGATGCACTTGTAGCTGTGCTTGTAGAAGGGTGCCTCTTCTACAGCACATAGGCTGGATTTAAGACATAAAAATAATTCATCCAGAAGTTTCTCAGGTCAGTTTTGACAACCTGCTTTCTGGTGCCTTCTTGTGATGCTCATGTGCATTTTCTCTGCTTCAGGATCAAAGATGTGTCTGCCATTTGGCCTTATTCTGGAGGGAGTGTGCAATGATTCTGTCTCTCAGTCACAGATTTCTTATATTTGTGCCAAGAGTGTTTGGTAGTCTCCCACCTCACTTACACTTTCCATAGATTTATATGTGTGTAATCTTAAATGGATTTAAATTACTTCCTAAGTGACCTCTGAAACATGCATTTGTAGTCTTAAATCTCTGTAGGTTTGAGCATCAAGGAAAATGGGGGAAAAAAAGACAAAGAAAGAATAGCTTTTCTGGAGCTCCCTTAAATACGTGCATGCCCCCCGGTTGCTTTGGCATATGTCTTCCTCTCATTTGTAGTAGGTTTAGATTGTTTTTAGATTGTCCACTTTACCCTGTTTCCTGGAGACTCATGCGGCTGAGCACTGCCGAGGGACTGGAAGAAATGATCTCTAGACTGACTCTATTAATTATTGTTCTCCTGAGAATCTGCTTCTTCTTCAAAGAGAATGGCAATAGCAAAGAGATAAAAAGCACTCTGGAAACATGCTAGTGCAATTACTACTTACATGTCTGAAAAATTAGGCGACTGATCCTTTTCCTGAAGGTTTCAAAGAAGCATATTTGTTCTGTTTTAATGTTACTTTTTATAAGAAAACCAGTCTTTGAGCCTGTAACTCTTCATAATTGCTTGAAACTGGAAAGTGATTTCTTGGGAAGGAAAATACTTGAGAAGTTAGCAAAATTCACTTTGGTCAATATCTCAGAATGTAAGACATGGGGGATCTCCGGGGCTATGGATCCCTGCCCGTAACTGTTGCACACATGTGTAATCTCTTAGATGAACACAGAGGGTCTGTGTATCAGAAGCTGGATGGTTTTGTCCGTTCACTCCTTCAGCTGAAGGGCTCTGCCAGAGCCCTACGACCAACTTTTCATATTGACTTAAAGTTATTCTTGGGGCAACATAAGTCTATGAGCTTTTAGTTGAGAATGCACTTTTGCTGGCCTGTTTTTTATCCAAGTTTTCCTATCTTCATTTTGTTTTGCATGCAAGAAGGGATGCTGGCTTTGCTGTGAGGGACACCCTTATTCTGTGTCTCTGCCTAGAAATTGTCCTCCGCATTTGTTTCTTTCTTCAGGGATGAACTTCACACAGTGTGGAAAAAAAATGTGGGAACAGAGTGACAGGAGCTCATTTCATGGCCTGAATTCAAAAGGAAAATGTCCTCTGTCATGATCCCTTCTCACCCCAACTATAAATGGAGCCTAAGCTTAGCAGCTGACATCAACATTGCAGTGTTCTTCATTTAGATGAATACCGCCCTTGGCAACCTTTTCAACTCATGGCTTCATTTTTTTCTTTTTATTTCCCATCTTTTAAATAGTTGCCTTAATTAACTTTATTCTGCAGTTCCTTAGTAAGGAAGAAGCATCCTCTCAGAGGCTGAGATCTGCTGCCTCTGCAGGCGGAGGAGAAGAGAGAAGCTGAGGACATACCTCGTCTTTCTCATTCTGCTGGAGTTTCTCTCGAAGAGTGTTTGTTAATGGTGCTTGGTTTTGGGGACAGAAGAAGGAGCGGTGGAGTTGGGACATAGCCAACTGAAAGTAATGGGGGATGAAAAGGAGAGGAAATTGCAAAGTATTGATGAGAGAGAGAAAGGCATAGGTGAGGTGACCCTGCTGCTGCTGTGTCTGGCAGCCAGCCCACAGCCCAAGCACGGATCCCTTGTGGCTGCTGCAGCTCCCTGTCCTTCTGCCAGTATGACAGTATCATCAGTGGCATGGCCCAGGGGCCATAAAACCCATGACACTTGGAGTAGCAGCTGTGGAAGAAGCTCTTAAGTGTGTCTCTGCCACGTGAAGCCACAGCAGGTGAAGCAGATGCTTATTACAGTGGGCATACCCTCTGCTCATAGGAACAGATTCCTTTTGTTTGCACCACTACTCCTGTGACAGTAACTCATTTTTGTATGGATAGCTTAATTTGTAAGAAACCTCCAACTTCTACATTTCACTATCAGTGGTTACGGATACATTATCAATGGGAAAAACACACGCCTGCCTGAAACATATATAGGTAGGTGACAAAGATGACCACACCAACTTAAATAATGTGAACTTTTTTTTAGTCTTCTTCCTAACTAATTTGCTTCAGTGGTGCTATTCTTTCTGTTTTGTCAAACTTTTGAAAACAGAAAATATAAGATTAAAAATTCAGAACAGTACATACTCTTTAAAGAGAATCTATTGCCAAGCTGTTTATTCTTAAAATTAGATAGATTTTAAAAAATTTATATTGGCTTTTTTCCTCTCTCATATGATTACACTTTAGATTTAAAATCATTATCTTTGTGCTAAGCAGTGGCCCTTTATGCAGGCTTACCAGGGATATGTTGCATTTTCTGTGGCAAAAGTAATCCGTACTTGTAAAATTTTATGGATGGCATTACATTAAGTAAAGATATTTTTTTGCTTGTTGTGAATGTGAAAGGGGTAAAGGATGAACAGATCTGTGTATGCCTCATTGTTTTAAAGTGTAAGTGTGCCAGCTCTCTCCTACATAATTTTCCCCCGGGGCTGTAAAGTTTTAGTAGCACTTAGCAAAATGTTAAAAGGAAATATATGCCAGTATGATTTTAAGGACAGCACAAGGCATTTGGAAGTGATGACTCATGCAAAGTGTTAATAAATACAACTGCACTCAAGTACTTAAAGCTGCTTTTGTTACACCTCAAAGGTGAGAGGTGCTTCTGAAATGCCAAATTAAGAATAAATTGTCTTCAAACTTGTCTGTCTCTAAACATATGTCTAATATAGATAAAAAAGTCTTCAGTTAGGTCAGACTGGCTAATTCTCTCACATTTTTTGATAGAAGGGATCCACAGACTTAAGAAATTTTAAAAACCATGGCAAAGTTTATTAATTTTTCGAATTTTTCAATTTTTCTGTCATTAGTAGTACTTTAAAAATGGATTCTGAGTGAATTTTTAATGAAATGTGCAGCCATGTTAGTTGTGCTTCCCAGCCTGTCCACACAGTGCCAGAATGGCCGGGGGGTGGTGAGAAGGTTATCCCAGCTACTGGTTGCCTGGGAGGCCTCCTAGCTGATGGGATGGACAAGTGCCCAGGTCGCTGCTCCTCATCCTGCTTCACCTTCTGCAGGCAGGTTTGAGATGTGAGGGGCAGTGAGATGGTGTTAGGGATCTGCTGGAGATGCCAAGTCCTGCTTTTGTGCAGAAGTCAATGTTGCTAGAGAAGGAAATACTACTGGGAGATCCATATCTATGGGAAACTTTTCTTCCTTGGAGAAGATGCTATTAATAATGATAGGAAGGATATTTCTGGATGTAGTAGTCAACATATTTCTTCTCCTAATAGTTACTGAATGAAAAGATCACTCCATTTCAGGCTTGGCTTTGGTATGCAGGAATGACCTTGTGGAAGAGCTGACTATGAAAACAGTACTGGGACAAATGCTGACAATTTAACCAATTTCAAATGGAATTTGAACAAAATGCAGGGAATAAAGTTAAGGGAATTAATTAACTAAACTGAAGAGACCAGGGCGCAGTCAGTTTTTAAAATTTTTTTCTCCAGAAAGCAAAGTAACCCAAGCTATCAAAACCACACGTAAAGCATTCTATGGGAAATGCAAATGTACAATTAACTGCCTCAGCATAAAGGGTAAGCAGAGATCCTGCAAACAAAGAAGGCTAAAGAATTCTGTGCAAATTGTAAAAAGTCAAACTGAGTTCTTTGCAGTGGAAGCTGATGCAAATAAAAGATGTCCTTCAGACAGAGTCAGAGACTGAAATGAAGTCATGATGCATTGAATAAGTAGTATACCTTAAAAATAATATAGACATTATCTCAAAACACAGTATTTTCTATTTTCACTCTCAATAGAGTGATCGTGTTGGAGGTGCTGTATTAAAGTCAAGGTTATCTGTGTAAATGAGGGCCTGAAAAATAGAATCTCTGTTTCAAGAATAAACCCCAAATGTCTGGTCTTCCTGGATCCTGGGAACCGTGTGATCTCCATCCCTAAATGACTGTAATAATGGCACAAGGTCCTCTCCCTAGCTATTCATTGTTCTTGTAGAAGATATTACTCTCCTGCAAGATTTGTGTTGGCTATGTCATTAGACATCAGCTCAAAGTATTGTAGGGGCTGACACATAAACCTTAAAATCTGATTTCAAGCATTTTTGATAGCTCAGTCCTTCCAGAGCTGCTCACCTATGACAGGAGAATAAAACATACTTTTTTTTCCTGTTAAAAAGAAGCAAAAATCTGACTTGGGCACCTATAGATTGATTATTCTGACATTTGTTGTGTGAAAGAGTTTAGAACAAGGAAGTCATTATTAAAAATGGAATAATGATGAATGGGAGAGGAAAATGAAGCATAATTTTACCATAGCTAGATTGTGCCGGAGTAATTTTATGGTTCTTCTTGATAGCTGTTGCATTTTTGAAAAGTGTGGTATTCTTTTTTTTCCCTTTCTAGCCACAAACCTTGTATGTGGTGTTAGATTTCTGTTAGAGAAAGCAAAGTGTTTATAGCATTGCAAAGAGCACTGATACAGTTTCACTGGGAATATGAATACATTTCCCATGTTCAAGGAAGAGGAATTAATGTCTGGAGGAATTGTATGAAAACAATTAAGGAAATTGAGGTACTCTCATCTTGAGGACTGGAGGAGAATAGCAATGCTTAGCACAGTGAAAGGGAAGATGAGAAGGGTGTGATTATTGCCAATGACATATCAAGGGAATAAACAGAATATAAAGAATTCTTTCCATTAAAGCACAGCTATGAATCATAAACCAGGCATAAACAAACTCAGGTTAGCAATTAGGAGCTTATTCCATAGAAACAGGGTGTTTCTTGAACAGCCTCTCGGTCAGCTGATGCTCACCTTTCTCATGTCTCATTCTCTCATAAAAAATATTGGCTGAAAAAGAAAATACCTCTTCTGCTCAGGACTTGTGAGGCCCACAACAAATATTGGTTTTCACAGAACAAGTATTTTGTATTAAAAAGATTTTAATTGAGGAATTTGTGGTGGTTTTTGTGTGTAAGGACTATTAGTGTTGTATATATCTGTTCAAAGGCTCATATTCCACAAGGAATAAATGAAAAGTCGAGCTTTAAGTATCCATGGAGACAAAACATGCTGGAGGACATAAAAACTGAAAAAGTTAGAAGATATTTTCATCTCAAGAATTTTTTATTATGAAATGTATTTATGATGGGGACAGATCCTGTGTGCCAATTGGTCTTCTGGGCTTTAAAGTACGTTAATATCACAAAGGCAGGAAATGCAGAACTGAAGCCAGCGAAGATCAGTAATCAAGTGCATTAGGAAAATGAGGATTGAGCTTTAGTTCCACTGGAGCAGAAAAACAGCTTGTAGTTTCAGTGATTTAATTCAATTCCATTTTCTCTGCTTTCCTTTTTTTTTTTTTGCCATTTTTAGTATAATTTTAAATTATTGTTTTTTATAATTTATTGTAAGGTTACTGCCAAATGGCAGTAATGTCACTTGGCCATCCCTTCCCCATTAGGAATGAGGTGGTGGGTTTGTCCTCATGTGTCTGGGGACAGGGAAGTTTGACTTTTGTAAAGGGATGGAGGAGAGCCCTGGGAAGCGCTAGCAACCCAGTTCAGCAAATATGTGAGAGTTGTTTTTTTTTTTTTTTTAAGACAGAAGCTATGCAGCCTTAAAAGGACTTGTTTAAATTTTTGTGTGTGTGTGTGCTGAGTATGTCAAGTTTGTAAGGAGCCAGCGATTCTTGCATCCTTTTAAAGTGAAAATTATAGAATGCGCCACATTCTGTTTGTCACCAAAATGTAGATTTCTATCTCTCACTACGAGTAGAATAATAAAACTGATTTTAGTGAGAAACAGTGTGAGGACTGTTTTGAGAATTTGCAATTTAAAAATGGGTCAGGAGGCCAGGATTTGCTGGCTTCCAACAACCTTGACATAGTGCGGTCAGAAGGAACCCCCTTTCCTCCCCTCGCCCTCCCCCTGCAAATCTAAACATGTCCTTTTAAGGCTATATGGGAAGGATGGCTGATAGCTATGGGATATAGGTGCTATGCAAATCATTAAATAATAGGAGAAGTACTGGGATAAAATGGAAACCAGAAACAGCAGCAAAAATGCAAAGCTCCATAAAAGTTGGCTAGAGGTTTGATGTGCCTCTTGGCTTCTTTACCTGTGAATTATTTCAAGTGGTTGGGGAGTGTGTGGTTTGTGCCTGTTGTACAAACCTAGCTGAGCTAGGGTATCAAAGGAGCATCTGAAGGGTGTTTTACAAGCACTCAGTAATTGGCTTCCATGAATTAGTAAAGACTGCCGCGAAGGAGGCTTTTTGAATTTCAACACATATGGTTTCCTAATGGGAACTGAGTGGTGGAATACTCATTTGCCTGTCATTTTTTCAGTGTGCTTCCTTAGCTTACAGTTATTATCTGGAAGGTAAATCCTGTGAGCCTTTGAACAAAGTGAGAAATGGGATTGCTGCTTTGGGACAACTTAGTTCCTTCCTATGTGCCTTATATTTCTGGCTTTTCCCACATGGAACTGTTGTGATTAAGTTGCACACTCCACCTAACTTTCCTTCCACCAGACACTGTGCTTCACTACACTTACATTCACTACGTTTAACATTTAATGCCCTCTCCAGTGTGTGGTTTTAATTATGAAATGTATATTGGGTTGATGGTGATCAGGAGGTGCTTGGCTTTGCAAGCTGGTAGAGCAATGTTTTCTTTTTCCTATTCTAAACTGTATTAATTTTCATATTAGAATGGGTTTAATGCAGTATCACTTGGATTAGCAAAACGTTAAAATAGTTCGTGTAAATCAAATCCTTTAATGCATCTTCTGGTCTGTGAAACCTCTCTGGAGTGGCCTTGGCTTTGCCAAGCTGCTCTCTAGTATGGGCAACAGGCTGTGAGTGTGATCTGGCTAGGAATAAATGTAGTGCAGTAAAGTCTATCCTGATAAAATTTTTGGCATTGCTTCTATTATATATAGAACTTTCAAAACATATTTGATTTCTATATGGCTTGTGGAGTACCTCTGTCTGCAAGACTCTGATCCTAATCCCTTTAACATGAATGGGAGTTATTTCTTCTCTCACTGTTTCCTCCCCCCTCCCAGATATTGCTGGTATGTCAGACATTCTAGCACAGCTTAAGCATTCCCAAGTGTCTGTCTGTTTCACCTCTGGAAATGGCCTTATTACCATACTTTAATTAGCGTCTTTTTAACTGGGTATTGTCTTCACTTGTAATCATCATGACACGGAGGGCAGAACAATCTTTCCTGCTTTATAGTACTCCTTGGTATTTTTATTTCCAGTAAATATTAGCATGCCATGCCAGTACAGGATGCAGCTAAATCCAGTTGTGGATATATGCTTGCTAACATAACAAGTTCATTTACCTCTGGTAGTAAGGAGCACTAGGCTGGTTGAAGGTGTGAAGACTTGTGCCATCTTCTCATGTTGTCTTCTCGAGTCAACTTCTGCAGCTGATGCTGTTGTGACATCAGTGAAAGTCACATGTCCCATTTGTCATGGAGTATGCAGTTAGCTAGTTCTGCACACTTGAGTCCCTCTGTGGGAAAATGTGCTCAGGAGATGCTGAGTTGGGACAGAGCTTTTGTGAAAAAGCATCCTGGCAAGAAGGCAAGGCAAGAGACTTGATCAGGGCAGTGCCAGGGTTTGTGGGGTTTGAATGGAGCTGCCCATCAACAGTCTTGAGTCCAGCTGGAAGATACCACTCCCCTGTGGAGGAATTTCAAGGCAGTAAGACGAACAAAAACTCCTCAAAGGAAGAAATGGTCTGACTTTGTTTTGTGACTTTAGAAAATGTCAGTTTTTATTTTGAGGATTGCTTTCTTTGGTTTGCAGTAAGAGACGAGACTGTTTCCTTGGATTTCTTCCCTAGACACAGAGTCTTGGGCAACTTCACATTCACATTTGAATGTAAATTATTTGAGTCAGTCTCATCATTGGCATGAAACAGTAAAATAAAATCCAAGTGAGATGGATTTCTTTTAAACGAAAAGGGTTATTAACTTACTAATTTCTTGTAATTTGGTAGTGAGTTACTCAGACAAATGTTTTTATTATGTTCTTTCTTAGTCATTTTTTTTGTTTGTTCTCTCAAGGAGAACACTTGCTTTTGGCAATGATTTTCACTGGCCACATGTAGATGGAATATAAGTGTACAGCCAGCACACTTTCATGTGCTGCATAATAAAAAAATGTGTGCTATCATTTTAAATTATGAAGAAATTTGTTTTTATAAACCTTTCAATATTCTGTGGAGTGTAACTATTTATCACAATAGGTACTTTTTATTTCAGCATGTACTATTTAATTTTTAATTATTTAAGAATTTTTAATAACTTTAAAAATTCAAGACTGGGAGTGAAGGCTTGGGGAAAATCGCATAATGTACTAATTTTGTTTTTTTAAGTTTTTTTTTGCCACTTATTTCTCAGCTGGTTGGTAAACTACTATTGATAAAAGTTTCTGTTTATCTGAGGGAATACATTTCATGGGGTTCAAACAGTTTTTCCTTTCTCTGCAAAGGTTGAAGAGTGAAAGTAATAACTCGCTTGAGTCTACTGATAAGACTTCAATGACTGACACTGTCAGTTTAAAACCCCCATATTTCTTTATTCTTACTAGTTTTAGATGTGCTAATATGAGTTACACTTTATTTTTTACAGAATTAGGGAATAATTAAGATTGGAAGAGTTCCTCTGAAGATCATCTAGTCCAATGCTTTGTTCAGATCAGGGTCAGCTACAGCAGGCTGCTCAGGCCTCTGGTCAGTTTTATTTTGGGCATCTTCAGAGACAGAGACTACACAGCCTGTGTGGGCATCCATGCCAGTGTTTGACCACTCTCACTGTAGAAGTTTCTTCCTGTGTTTAAGTGGAATTTCAACTGTGCCCACTGCCTCTTGTCCTATGACGGGGCCCCAAAGAGAAGAATCTGTACTTGCTTTCTCCTTCAGGTATTTCTACAGATTGATAAAAGCGTTCTAACGCATCTCTTCTCCAGCTCCCTCAGCCTCCCCTTGTATGAGAGATGCTCCCATTCCTTAATCATTTTTGTGGCCCTTTGCTGGAGAACTTGACCCAGTAAGTCCTTGTCTCTCTTGTACTGGGGAGCCCAGAACTGGATCCCATATTCCAAGTGTGTCTCAGCCACGCTGAGCAAAGGGGAAGGATCCTTTCCCTTGACCTGCTGGTGATACTTTGTCTAATGCAGCTTATGCAGCTTAGGAAGCTGATGGCCTTCTTTACTGTGAGGGCACGTTGCTGGCTTGAGTTCAGAACCAGGACCTCTTCCACAAAGTTGTCTTCCAGCCTGGTGGCCCTGCTATATTTGGCTCATATGGTGAGCAGTTCTTGCTTTGCACTCAGGTGTCCCTAGAGGTCTGGCAGGTCAGATGTGATGCAGGCCTGAGAGGTGACCTTGTCATTAGGTTTGTGTACCTTTGTGCAGCACGCCTGCCCTGTCCTGCAGGCAGCAGAGGCAATCTGCATGCCCGTCAACTCCCGCAGCATTTGACATCTGCAGCTGGCTTGGGAGCCTTGGGATGGCAGCTGGACATGGCTGCAGTGATCTGCTAGGGAGCATGGTCCCAGGCTTGGAATCCGTACCATGTGCTCTCTTTGTTCACACAGTGTGGACAAGAATACATGAGCTTGGTTCCACATTGAGCTTTCTCTATTGTGGGTAGCTTCGTGTCTTATCTTACACAAAAATGTGGGCTAGTATCTGAACTGTTTTAACACGGAGAAATGGTCTTGTCCTCTAAAGCCAGTGTAGTTGTGTGGTTTTTATATACCCATGTTCCCTGAGTGGTTTGTAGATGCAAGCCTGCTTTCTTTTTAGTGTGGATCTTTCACTGACATTAAGGAAGAAACTTGTAAACCAACAAAACTTTGTAATATTCAGCATACATAGTACCCGTCACTACTCATAGCTTCCTATTTTAGTTATGCTGGATTGCAGCTCACCCTTCCTTGTGTTTTTATATGTATAAAATTAAGGAAACTGGAAGGTTTTATGCATGGTTCAGGGCTAAGAAATCCAGCATTTGGACTTAAGACATCTTGCAAAATCTCCATCAAACAGTAATAATATTTTGAAACAAAAGCAAGGAAATCAAAGACCTCTAATATAGTAGCTTTACACCACAGTGTCACATGCAAAGATGCAATTCTTTTTCTGGGTGCAGAAGACTGTCAGAATGAAAATCTGGTTTCCAGTTAACACTCTTCTTCCTTTATGAAAAGCAAGCTTAATATCTATGTAATGCCAATACATGAAAGAATTAATTGCTTTATTAGGTGAACACTCAAAAGTACTGAGACCTTGAAGCCCAGCTTGAAGAGGAAGTATGAAGTTTAAAAGAACAACTTTTTTTAATTGTATAACCTTGTATCAGTGATGAAAGTACCTAACATTACCTCTGTATGTGAAGCCAAAATACTTATATGAGTATGAAAACCCTATATGAAACATTTTTCCCCTCCTCTGGACTTGCTGCTAATGGGTATTTTATGTATCAAAGATGTACAGCATTTAAAAGGATTTATTATTTTTAGGCTCATAGTGGTGTCATCCTGAAAAATGCATGTTGCCCTGAATTAGGAGGATGAAAACTCAAAAGCAGTTACTTGGTTTGCTCCAAACGTTCACCAGAATAATGAAGAATTAAACTTGCCTTTGGCTATTCTTCAATAGGCAGTCTTACCCAGTAGAAACTAAGTAAGATATAGAAAAGATAAATGCCTGAGCCTAGATACCAACAATTATAAATATTCAATAACTTCTGGAAAAATAACAGTTTGGTTGAAAAACCAGATGGACTTTGAAATGAGAGTTAAAAAGTATTTACATTGATAGTAAGGGCCAATGGAAGACTGGTAGTGTCTTCTAGATACAGACTGTTGTGATGAGCCACATGTATCTGTAGTGAAGAAGAGCTCAGTTGCTGCAAGTCACTGCGATAAAACCAGCTGGACCAACCATCTTCGCTCAGTGAAAGGAAAGGGGGAAGAATGAGCAAGGTGGTGAACTGTTTAGCAGAAAAGAGAACAACATTTTTGTTGTTCTGGATGTTTCTCAGTACCAGTCAGTTAGCCAAATATTTCTGTTTTATAGTGCAAGGTGATTTGTCATCTCTTTGTAGCCTTCCTCTGGACTGTAAATACATGCTCTCAGAGGTGCACCGGAACATGGAATGTGCCTGGACTAATATATACTGATGTAGAAATGATTAATGATTGATGAGACTCCTTCTCTAACAGTGGCTATTTCTACTCAAGCTGAGCAGTATTCATCTTACATGACGTGCACAAAGTTTTCGACTGAACTGCTAATACTTCTCAGTACTCCACAGAGGAATCCCTACAAGACCTGTACTGAAATAAGTACCTGTGTGTGAATCCTGATCGTGAATACCTGGATATGTGAAGTGAGGTGAGGATGTGTTGGAGCAGAATAGTTTCATTCCTGCTCCCTTTTCAAGTTTTCTGCTCTTGTTGAATGGTTTTCCCCATTGCTGTCCTGTGTGCAAAGGGCAGCTGTTTCTGATAAGCAAGCTTCAAATTTCTTAGTGTTAAAATACTGGGATTTTGATACCTCACTTTCCACTTTTCTTTAACAGCCGTCTGGCACTTCAGCTCCGTGGAGCTCATTGCAGCTCTTGCCAGCTCTGGCTGCATGGGAGACCCCTTGATATAGAATAAAGAAATGCTCTTCATTCTGAGGCAGCAGCCTTAGAAGCTCAAGTACTCACTTAAGCTCATTTCTGTTGCTTAGTGTTCATTGAACCTGCAGAAAGTCTTTCAAGAAGCTGTCTTCAGTTCATGAGGGAAAACTCTGCATATATCATCCCTTAACCTGATCTGTCCTTTAATTCTTAGCAACTAGGACTTAATCATACATTCTAGCTGTGAATGAGTGAGTTTGTTTGACTACCAGTAACTAGTAGTGTCACATTTTTAATGTTTGGGAGGCATTAATGTGTTGTTATATTGTTAAACACAAATATCCCACTGGATATTTGGAAGCTCACACAGGTTGATTTGTTACAGTACCAGTGTTCTCTTGGAATTTAAAATGAGAAATCTGCTAGATCTGTTCCTTTTGGAAAGCAACTGTCTGAAGTTCCTGAGTGTGTTCCCCAGTTCATCAGAGAAACTCTTCATCAGTGGAATGAAATGAACATTAGAGATGACATAATACTGTATCTTTACAATAGACTTTATCTTTGTCCTTTTTTCCACTGCAGTTCTCTGAGTCACTACATGAAAGAAAGGCTGTTCTAGCATACATCCGTTAAATCATCCAGATGGTAGAAGCTTCTTTCAGATTTTTATCAGCCTCTGCTCTAGGAATTGCCCCTACTGGTAATACTGAGAAGTAAGGCATGGGGCCTTCTGAGGGGCAGCAGCCACATGTGCTTTATGTGTGGTAAACACCACGTGTGTGCCACCGTACTTGCATGTCACCTGTCATGGTACTAATGAGAGGTGTGGCTTCTTGCTGAGACTTTTCTGGGGTGGGAATTTAGCATAACAGAGGCCCCTTGTTGAGTGTCCAATTACATTATAATTTTTTGTCAGTGTAACTAACTCTAAGGTTTGAGGTGAGATGCTGAAAAGGGGAAATGCTCTCTGCTTGTGCCTTTTCACCTTGGGTGAAGTCCAACATCTCTTGTCATGTAAGATAACCGTTACTTGTCCTTCAGGCTGTATGATGTTTTTTGTCAATTGGTATTTTTGTATCTGCTTTTAACTCTGCTACACAAAATATTCTTAGAAGCTGCAAAACAAGTCTCCTCATGCATCTAGATTTTCCTTGGTAAAGGTGTTGGAACCCAGCCCTTTGTCATCTTCACATTAGACTTTGAGAAGATGTCACGCTGACCATCAGGGTAGAGAATGTGGAGATTTGATAATTTACAAAAGTTATCGAAGGAACTTTGTCATACTAAATTTTTGCATGTAATGTCTCTTCTTATATTGTTTTGACTGAGTAGCATGATGGTGTCCAGCAAGGGTCTGCCGGTGGTGGTCTGCCTTACATGTGGGTGAGGAGGATTGTTCCTCCCTGCTAAGATGAAGAGTTGGTGCAGTGTCACACAGAAGAGGTGCTCATGGAGGAAATGTGTGCAAGCAGTCCCACGACGCCTTGGGCTGTTGATGTAATTTGTTGATGCTGAGAGAAAACCTCTTATTACAGTCTGGTAGGATGGCAAACCACAATCAAAACAGTTACATTCGTACACAATGTGAAGAAGCTCATTTAATCCTCAGGCAAGTTTCAGAGGTCAAGTCCTTTCATCCCATTTCCTCATCCTGGCAGAGGCTCAGTGCTGAGGAAGAGTCCTGTCCTCGCCCTGTAATTCATGCTTCAGATGGCCTCCCCAGCCAGAGGAGACTCTGTCTTCCTTGGATGTGTTGTCTCCCTGGACCTGGTGTATGCAAGCACAGAGGAGCTATGCTGGAAATGTGTCTTGTTCAATCATCCTCTAAAACAGTTCTGGATGGTTCCCTTCAGGCCCTCGATCTTACCTTCTCTCCTCGCCTGAGCTGCAGGAATGCAGGCATGTAGGGAGCCAGGGCACAGTGAGTGCCCACATGGATAGCACTGTAGGATGGCACCATGCACGAGTGGAGTTGAAAGGATTGATGTGCTGATGTCTGAGTTTAAGGTGGAAAGGACAGGTATAAAGTCAAGACAAGTGGCAGACTATGGGGTGTAAGAGCAACTGTCAGAAGTGCTTGTAAATTGTTTGTTTTCTACCCAATTTTTAGGATGTGTGTGTTGCTCTGTAACTTCAAAAATGGGAGAAAAACTGTGAAAATTTGGCTGTACACTAGCCTGGGATTTTTCATGAGCCGGGAAGCAGAAGGCATTGACTCTTGTAAAACCTGCATCTTCTCAGAGTAACTTCCATCCCAGTGGTGCACTTGGTTTGCCCAGTTATGTTCCCTGTGAATGCGACATTCAAAATATTTACAAGAGCTGCTGCCTTGGAATGTCCCAGGGGACGAGCAGCTGGTGGTGGCCCCGCCTTCTTGCTACCAGGTGGGGTGCCTGCAGGGACTCTTCATAACATCCTGAGCTTTGCTTTCTAGAGAGTTTATTTGACACTTGTCAGTTATTTATGATGTTAAAGCCAACTTTTATGGCAAAGTTATGTTAATTCATGCAAAGTAAGCTGTAGATGTATATGGCTAAAATGTTACTGAGAACTCTGCATCTTGAAAAGGTAAAGATTTATTCAAAGACAGGACACTGCTCACATTTCCCAGAAAACACATAATGTAGAAGATAGATTTATATTAAATGGGTTAGCACCAAGAAATAAAAAGTTCTTTTAAGCTTGGTTTCAAGAGATATGGGAAGTTCTTGTTAAGCATTAAGCATCCAGGGAACTTCTCATCTTTCAGGTGATCAGACCTTTGCAGGGTTGAACATCTGGAGACCTTTTTAAAGTTTGTTTTATTGACATATATTTCCAAATTGTCTAATACTTTCTTAAAGGAAAGAGACAGGAGCTAGTTAGCACATATGAAGAAATGTATTAGAAAATAAATTAGAGTTTTGTGGTTAAATGTTCTTTTAGGTCTTGTAGCTTTTTTTTTTTTAAACAAAAATTTAAAGAAAATTGCTTGAAGTGTGGCAGTGGCAGATTTCTTTGCTTCTGTCAGGATATTCCCATCAGTGCATTATTTTGGCTGATGTGCTGTACAACTTTTGAAATACCAAGTTAGGGGAGAATCCTAGAAAAAAAGTGATTAAATATTCTTTGTTGCTCTGAAGTATGCCTACAATGAGGTTCAATTGCATTATTTATGAAATAAGAATATTTAATTTTTAGCCTCCTTCATTAAAAAACCCCACAATGATTGTGCAAGGTTAAAATAAAGAACAGAAACAAAGCTTTTTTAGAGAGGTTTGATGGACTGTGTCTCAGAAGATTTTTTTGTTCCTTTGTCACTAAAGGGTGACGTAGTTCACTTTCATGCTAGAGTTGCCATGTGAGCACAGTCTTGTCCACTGTAATCTTACCACAGAGTTCACCCAGTGGCAATGCTGCAGCAGCTGCCTGACCTGCCTGTGTTCCATGCTAAGAAGTCAGACAACTGCTAATGAATATTGTTTGAGTAAGAGGAGTAGAAGCAGGGGAAGCTGTGTAATAGTGGGATTCATTGAGAGGTCAATGCATCTATTTTCAAAGTAATTGTCCTTTTCTGTTAGTGCATTTCTAGGATATAGTATGGACATAAAAAGAAGTGAAGAAAAAGACACACTCAAGAAGTCTTGAGAGGAGAAAGTGCAGAAAGGAGAATGCAGAGCTCATCCAGGCAGATGAGGTGGATTAGAAAACAAATATTACAGGGAAAGGAGCATTATCAATAAGGGGCAGGTCAAATGACTCCTGAGAGGGATCCCTAATAATAATAATAAGTAGTGGAGCATATACGTCATGTGTTGATAGGTGGCCATAGTCTTGTTTTCACATATGTAATACAAAGTCTGCAATATATACGTTTTGTGAAAGTGTTAATTTTTAAAATCACCTTGGAAACTCATCAGTCAAATGTAGTTGGTATATTATAATTCTTTGTGCTATCTTACTTTCATCTTCTTTTCTTTGTAACTGGTTGACAGAATGAAATGGACACCTCGGTAGTAATAAGCTTTTGTTTTATTTTTTCATACGGAAGTTTCTAATAGGTCATGGTTTGGAGACACTTTGTCTTTGTGTGTGCCAAACTCAACAGCAACCAAAAAGAAAACCTCTCTAACAACACAAAACCCAAACATGACTAAGGATATTGTAAACCGGAGCGAGATACAGAAGAGAAAAGGAAAAATCTGTTAGTAACTTTCATTCCATCCTTTTGTCTTGCATCACTTACCATTGTGTGACAAGTGGAAGAACGCCTTGAGTTTCTTTGAAAGAGCAAAGAATTGCATATTTTACAGTGGCATTCTTCAAATGTATTTCACCTCTGCATTTTTATTACAAATTTTCAGCTGAGCTGTGAAGTGGAGCAACTGACCCAACATGCAAGATATATATAGAGAGGGAAAACATTTGAAGCATGTTTTATGTCTTTCTATAGCATTTCTGTCTGGTAGAATATGATAAAACAAAGTAGCAGAAAGTTCGAAATAGAATTCATAATAGGAGGACTTGGCTTTAAAAACTTGAAATATTTCCCCTTAATAATTTGCCTTCCTTCCTTTCCAATGCAATTATTTTCAATAATCTCAGTCCTTTTTCAAATATTGTGTTGTGAAAAAGCAATTACTGAAAGACCTAAGCTGGTACAGAAAAACTATTCAGTCCAAACTGATAATTTTCTTTCAGGGACACAGTAAAAAATTGGTTTTGAATTGTAAATGGTTCCCACGTGTATAAATAACAATAGAGAAAAATCATTCAAAATTCAACTTTCATGTCACACTAATACGAAACAAATCAGAAGCTCAGCCGAATAACTGTATGGGAAATACTTTTAAGATTAATAAATAGCAATCTTTATAAGTGTTCTGTATAGTTTAATTGTTTCTTATTGATTCCTTCTTGTTTTGCAAGTGGTTAAGCTTGGGTGGTTTTAACCTGGTTCTACAGGAGGTATTTTCGAGTCTCCTACCTTGCTGTCCCATGTGTTATGAAGACAATAAATGAGTTTTCAGTGCTCAGCTGTGTCCTGCCAATCTTTTCTTCAAATCCACTGGAGCCTCTGTTGAGTGCTGCGGGCTGTGGGTGAGAGCCCCCAGCTCAGGTGTGCCCGGCCTCCTGCTCCTGTTGTCCGTGCTGCAGTTTCCGTACGGGTGCTCAGTCCTGAGCAGGGTGAGGGGCTGGTGCGGCCCCAGCCTCTCCTGGCTCCTGAGCGGAGTCCCTGGCTCTGAGGTGGCGGAGGCTGGGACACGCTGCTCCGCGGGCTCGGCCCGGGGAGCCGCTCGCTCAGCGCGCCGGGGGTTGTGGAAGCGGCCGGTTGTGACTCCCCTTTGTTTTGTGCTACCCAGCGGTACCACACAAGCAGTGTTCCGCCGGCAAGCGTGGAGGGTTTGAGAGGAAGCATCTGAACTGGCTGTCCTTTTCGCAAAGTGGTTTTCCCCCCTTGGTAGCAACGTTGGCTTTTACAGGGGCACATGAGAACTGCGTGGGGTCAGTGCTCCCAATAGAACTGGGATTTCGCTTTTGAAAAGAGGTATTTGGCTCAGACATGAGAAATGTTGGAGGTTCGGGTGCTGCTTGTGGCTTTCTGACCGCTCTCACTCCTCCAGCTCACCAAGGGTGTTTTGTACTCTTCATTGCTTATTGGGCTCTTTTTTATGCTTGTCACCAAGTAAAGTATGTATTTATAGCTCTTAAATGTGTAAACACACATCGCCACAGAGTTTGTTAGCCTGTCCTCTGTATTGCTGCTGATTGTGGTTCAAAGATGCCTATACCGAGGACTATTATAATAGAATTATAAATAGTTAAATAATTGTTTAAAAGTACTCTGACTCAAGCTTATTCTACACATGAGGCCTAGTTCAAATTTTTTTGGTAAATGGCAACTATTTTCCTTAACAGTTTGGAACTCAGAACAGTAGAAAGGTCTGCAAGAAAATTAATCAGAAAGTAGTAAAATCAGCCCTGCTCGGACTCTTTTTCTCCCTTCTGTGTGGGAAACATGACGTTTTCTAACATGATAGTGGGAATGTTTTCTTCTACAGGCCTGAGTCACTTGTGAGGAATGCTAAGATTAATGCACAAGATTAATTTTCTCACTGCTGCCTTCTCCACTGCAAAAGTGGAAGTTTGCTTGCCTTTGAACTTTTCTTTTATTTTCAGCAAACTTTCAGGTACACTGAACATTTTTTTTTCTACAAATTCAAACCCAGTTTTGTTCTGTAAAATCTAAAATTTATGCTTGCCTTTTAGTGACCATGACCACAGAAGTCCATACATGTTCTCTTTCAGACTTTGCTTTTTTTAGAGTGTAGTGATTAATCTTTCTTTGCTCTGCATATTATGCAGTTCTGCAATATACAGAAAACCCTTTTTTCTCACAGATCTGTGAACAGTTTTTACTTTATCAACATTCCCTAGATGTACAGTATCAGTTTAATTCAGGTTTTTTTTCCATTTTCAACATAATATTAACTATACCTAATCTATAACAACAGATGTCCTGGAATGGCATTTACATTTATATTGGATTCTTTAAGAGAGATTACTCCCGCTGTCATCTTTCTTAATTGAGCATTAAGAATTCTGGAAAGAATTAGTCCTAAATACTAAAAGTAAAACAAGAGATAAAGGATGTCTTCCCAGGTTGCTCCAGAGTAAGCTCTACTGTCTATATATTGAATCTCATCAAAGGCCAGATTTTAATGCACATTAATTTCATTGTGACGTCTATTGCATAAGTGTTTCCATTGAATTTGAGCAAAAACCCTTAGAGCTCTAGCTTAAATGAATAAACTGCCTGTTAATTTTAGGTAAAGCAGTGGTACAAAAATGAGTTAATGTTCCCATGGCCAATACACCTTAATTTATATAATTTTCAGATTTAATACATGCAGCTGAAAGCCATCATAAGTGAAAGGAGTGCAATTGGCTTTTTCTCTGTAGTTTGTAAATAACAACATGTTCTTGTACTACCCCTAAAGGAGCAGGAGCAAAGGTCCAGGTGTCTTTCTTTGCACTTTGGATCAGGCATTAGTTCCAGCACTACCTGTGACAGCTTTGTCCTGCATGAAGCACTGCTGTTCCTTTCCAGACTGCAAGGGAAATGCCTGACTGCTCCCTGCCCTCCCTCCCTGTGTCCCAGTGCTGCTGCCCACGGGGGAGAGATAGACGGTGACCTGGAAGTGATAACAATGGCTTTGGTTCCAACAGTGCCTTTATGTCTCTTATTTGATTAAAAGGAAGTCAGTCTGGACAACAGTTAGAAAGAAATGGAGATGCTTCAGATGAGTAAATGTGTAACTTGACATGGCCATGTGCAGGTACCACTGCTGTGCATTGTGTGTGCCTGCTGATGCTCGTTAGCTGGGTTCTCTCTGATGCTCATGTGGTTGGAGAATTAACTGTGCCTATTAAGACTACAAAAAAAAATTAAACATAATTTCCGTTTTAGACAGGATTTCTTAGAGAGGCTTATTATCACAAAGACATTTAAAATCCTGTTTCACTGATGTAACTGAAATTTCTGCCTTGTTCTTCATTTAGGATTAACGTTTACTTGGGGCTTCTTGTAGTGTTAAGGGACAGAGATTATCTTGTAGCAAATGTTCCGTTCTTGTCCTTGGTGGGATTTGGTTCTCCACTGGAGATCATAGAGGTGGGAAAAAAGGTAACATTAAAAGTCTTGAAAGTCTATTTTCTCATTCAGTTAATGAGAAAACATAATTAGTAAATGAAAAGGTAATTAAGTTTTGACAGGCTGCCAAAATTTGTGTATTACGTCTTTTTTTTTTTAATTGTGCATTATTTTTTGAAATTATTTGTGACTCTTTTGGCCTTTTTTTGTTTCTCACTTTCCTGCATCTGACTGGTCATTTCAATTCTCCTAATATTCTAATGCCCTGAATTTTTCTTTGCTTGTTGTCAGCACCCCATTTCATTCTGTGTTCTCCTTGTTTACATTTCCTGGTTTTTCAGTCTGTGTTCTCCTTGTTGACATTTGCTGCTTTTCTTCCATAGGTTTCTGGCACTGTTGATTTCCTGCTCAGTCCCATAGTGGCTACTCATTAACTTCCCTTGAATTGTTCCCTTTGGGTATTTAATGCTTGCTTCTACAATTTTTCATGACCCTTCTTTTGTTGCTTTCTTGTTATACCACAATCAAGATTGGTCATTATTGCTATTTACCAACATAATTTTCTGCGACTTTTGTATCATTAGGTAGAAACAAAGGCGAGTGTGTATTTTGGTGTACCTAACAGGGCTAGAAATTAATTAGAAGTGTAAAAGATAAAACCTTCCCCTCGCCTCAGAGACTCAAATTTCATGAGAGTTCTCTATTTAGATAGCCTTGAAATTTCTGATTTTCCATATTCAGATCAGCCCCTTTCTATCTTCCCCATATCAATGCATTGTCAGTTTAGAACTTGTTCTCTGATCAGTGAAAAAGTTCAGATAATGTGGATGAAAACTCACATTTAGACTAAATGGGAGGAAAATTTATTTCAGTAAGACTTACTGAAAATATCTGAAGCATCACACAGATTAATAACAAGCCAACATGTCAGGTTAAACTGGAGAGGAAACAGATTGAATCGCAAACTGCAGAAGACTTTCTGAGCATCTTGCTGAGGCCTTTTCCAAAGACATTTATTTTATTTGTGGTGTGTGTTGCTTCAGGATGTTCCTAAACAGAAAGAAAGAGTCCTAAGAGTACAGAAATGAATTTGAAATGTAGCACTGTTCACACTGCGTTCCAGCCTGCCTGACAGCAGTTGCTGTAAAGCATGTGGAGAAGAGAAGGGATTAAGCCCTGGATCCTGACGGATGCACTTATATTTGGGCAGTGAGTAGCAGGGTGCGGTTTGCATCTGAGACTGGTGCTGGACGTCTATTCCTGTCCTACAAATGGTTTTGTGCTGACCTTAAACCATTTCCTTGGGTCTAAGTTAAATAGTCAAACTGCAAAGTTGTAACAAACTTTTGAAATGCTTGGCTTTTTCTGGAGGGGAGACCATAGCCTCTACTGTGTGCCTGAGCTCCCCGTGCAATGGAAAGGAGGGAGCAGGTGCTGTATCACAGACCTGCCAGTGTGCCAGACAGGGTGCACAGCACCCAGTAAATGTTGGTTCTCTGTTCTCCAGTGTGGCCTGGCAGGAGGTTCCAACTCCAGCTTCTTGGAAGAGCTACAAGCCACCTGGTTAGAGAATAACCTAAAATCAGGAATCTATTTGTTTATGTTTGCTCTGGTTGACTATGCTGATTTGGGTTTTTTTTTTTTTTTTTTTTACTGGTGGTCATGTCAGATTTTTGGGTTTGCTTTAAGGGTTTGGTTTTTTTTTTCTTTTACCTTTTTCTTTGTTTGTTTTTGTTTTTTGTTTTTTTCCAGACATATATTCCCATATCTGATTAGTGCTCTGGTCATGAAGCTTTTTTAACAGAAGAGCCTATTGCCATGTTTTTTAATGAAAACCATGGTCATCTATTTCTCCTGTAAACATGTGGCCTTTTACATGTACCTCTGGGAGACCACCTCCTGAACTTTCTACCTTTTCAGTCATTGCTGGGTGAAGCTTAGTGTGGTGTGATGGGGCTGGGATGTGGAGACCAGACTGACATTTTACTGATCATACAAGAAGGGCTGTGGAAACCTGGGCAGTTTCCCTGGTCTAAATTTAAACATCTTTGTACAGTCCCTGTTAGGCATGTGGCACAAACCTTGTGTTTTGGTTTTCTCATGTGTAAATTGGAGTGATTGTTGAGTGCTGGGTACTTCTCAGCAATGTGAATTGGTCCCCTCAGCTGCTCTGGATTCAATAAGCTGTATATGTTGTCATAAACATAGTTTGCAAGCTGATCATGGTTGATTTGTTTGTAATCAAAACTCTCAAACAGTGTGGGGTATTATTCCCACTTATTTTTAATACTGCACAAAAGAGAGTAGAGATGTTTATTTTTAAAGTAAAATCAAGCAGTCATTTTTTATGTTCTCAGAATCTACCAAGAAGCAAAGGCTTACCTTCTGATTCTCTCTTCATGGAATCTTATGTAACAACCAAAGTGATAGTCCTTAAAATGAACTTTTGTACATTATTAATATGATTTTCCAAGATCTTACACTCTTTTGCACATTAAACTACAATAACATGTCATTGGGACCATCAGTAGCAATTTGAATCACTTATCACCAGTCTTTCCTTTTACTCACTACACAACATCTTTACCCAGAGGATGTGGAGTTATTCTTCAGGAACATTTGCATCTTAGGATGTCTCTAACCCTTTCTGTAGAGTGGGGTTTTTTTCAAACATGTCAAAATACTGTGAAAAGCCTAGTCACCAAAAATTAGAACATCTCTGTCTTTCTTGCTTTACAAAGTTGTGACTGAATCTGTAAGGTAAAACCTTCAGGAACCTCATGAGAAGTTGGGAACCTGAGCCCGGCTCTGTTTTAGCCCTTGTGGAAAGACTTTCCTTCTGTCCATCATTTTTGCCAGTTAAGATGTTAGAAAAACTTCCATAAACAAGGTGTGAAAGCAGAACAAATGAGTGTGGTCCTGCTCCAGCTAACATTTACTGAAAGATTGACATGAGCTTACTTTAGGGCAAAGTTGTCTTCCTGTGCACTCCAACAGAGAGAGTTAGTATTTGGTCCTTGCTGGCTTCTGTAGCTTTTCCATCTGGCCAGGTAGGTCCCCTTTAACTCTTTCCTCACTGGCTAACTTAATTTACTGACTTTACTAGGCATGCTTTAAATGTGGCATCATGGCCAGTTTAGGATTCTGCTTTCTCGAGTTTTGTTTCTTTGAATGATGTACAAGCAGACTCAAATGTCTCAGAAGTGAGTAGTGTTTCAGGGTACCTCAGGTTTTGGATGACAAAGTCAAGTCACTGATTGTTTTCAAAGGATAAAGACACCAGTATCAGTCTTCCTCAAAGAGCTTCTCAAAATGAGTGGTTATGACCGAAGTCGGAAGCGGCATATTTATACAAAAGGCCATACTTGCATGTCACAGAGGGTGAAATTATCACTTTGCTCATTCTGGGGGTCTTTCTCCCTGTCAGGGTTTGGGAGAGGGAACACCAGAAGCAAGACACAATCTGTCCAAAACAGCAAGCTCTTCTGTTGTGTGATGAACGAGAATGGACTGAAGCTCTGAAGTCATGCAAGCATTTTCTCTAGGGGAGTATAAATGTCTAAAGTATATCAGAAACCAGTTTTTAAACAGGACTCTTTTTAAATACATCTACCCAGAAGAAAATCTGACCATTTTGTTCTTACATTTGCAAAACATAGGTAGGATTTACATAAGTATGGTTATTATTTAGAGTGACAGTTACAATGTTTGAGTTGAATATTCTCTAGCTATCAGTGAGGAGCCACATATTGAACCTATTTGTCAGGTAAGCGTTGATTTGAACAGAACAAATCTCTTGCTCAGAGCAGCCCTGCTCATGCTAAAGCTGTACCTTAGCTTCAGGAAATGCAGTGTAATTAAATGCCAATAGAAATGGTTAACTTGGCAATAGCTCAAGCACTAGATTGCAGTGAGCCCTTGATTTATTTTATGCCAAGGTAATGTCAGAGCAGCACTTGATTTATCCTGAATTTACAGGACTGTGACAGACTATAATCTTGTTCTGGACATTGGAATACTTCCCTGAAAAACAGCAGGAGTATAGTTTACTTTTTGTAATTGTGCTGTTGTTTTTTGTGGCTAACAGAATATTCTTCATATGTAATTCTGGATAGTGCTGTGGGAGCTGGATAGTTAGTATATACTGAGGCAGAGTTAAAAATACCAGAAAGGCAAAAAGCCTGAGTCCAGTTTATGAAGAATGTAGAGCTGTATGGCATACATAGTGTGAATGGGAAAGTTTCCTGCTTTGTAGATTCAAGTAGCATGTATCTATTTCCAGACATGGCTTTTTAATGTTTTTTAAAGAAGAAAATAAATCCCCTCATTCTCAAACTTCCTTTTGGAGACAGTAGGACTTTTTCTTACCATTTTTCTCTTTTTCTTCAAACCTACTCATCCCCAATATTTAGCTGTAGTCTTGAATCTAAACAGTATGCTCTGGATTTTTACACTTGGATTTTGTGTTCGTGAATCAAAACTCAAATACTCCCTGTGAGAAGCAAACAGAAGATGAAATATCTCAAGCTGCAATGTAATTTGGTTATTGGGGAATCTGGTCTTCATCTGCTTGGTTAGACTATAAGGGTATTCATTTTAGTGCACAGACCAGCTGGTAAGTGATGTGAATGTTTTACATGCAAAAATCTTTCCTCTGATGCTTCTTCTTTTATAGATATAGGAAGTTGCATGCTACTCAGCTGCTCGTTCTTCCAAAAGATTCAGCGGCACTTCTCTGTAAAAGTTCAGTGCTAGAAACAATAAATTTATATTCATCAGCTTCATTGTGCAAAACTGTACAGATACAGCAGTTAAAAGAATATGATAGTACCGAGCAATTTGCTTCTCATTTGCTTAACTGAGGCTGGGATTCAGACTTCATGTTCTGAGTGCCTTTCAGTCTGGTGTATATATGATTAATGTTGGTGAGTCACTTTTGATGGGAATTTTTACTTTTCTCACATTGCAAGATAGGGAGACTTCTGCTCCTCCCACCATCAGTTCAAAAGCTCTGTAGAAAACAGAAAGGAGGAGATAATTTTTCATGTTGTCAGAATTGCACTGTTGAAGGAACTGAGGAGATATCCAGTCCCTTTGGCGTTTGCTGCACAGGTGTCTGCAAACCAACTAGGACAGCTGGCATTGGGATAAAGGTGTAAGTAGATTGTTATGCACTTGAGAAACATTTTTACTGCTTATTTAAATGCGGAATTTAGCTGAGAAGGCTAGTCTAGAAAAAAGGGAAAGGAGGGTTTGGGAAGGAAGTAATTCTGAAGGTGCAGGACAGCAAATCATGACCTGAATCTTTTAGGGAGTCGTGATAGGAATTGTTGGTGCTCTGGAGATCTGCTTATTCCTGTCAGAAGAAAATAAACAAATTCTACTGGGGAGAATATAATGCTTCATTTTAGCTCAAAAGCTCATTGTAGCTTACTGTAAGATAATGTAGGCATGTCTACAGAACTTTCCCTGTGATTTTAGAAAGTGCTTTTCCTCTGTTTCTCTGTGTGTGTCTGTGCATAAACAATGCAATACACAGGTTGATTGTGAGATTCAGTTACCACAAAATTCATCAAATAGGACAGAATGGCTTCCATATTTGAGGAATTTTAAAGGGCTCCACTTCACCTGTACCTAAAGACCAGATATTTAAAAATGCCTAGGTACATAAATGTACTGGAAGTCCTCAGTGGCATTTTAAAGTGTTTAAACCAAGTTAAAGCTGCTGATTGCAACAGGGCTTAGGCAACTGACTCACTTCTGGTTTAGAAAGCCCTGTGAGACCTCTGTGTGTAATTTTACATCTCTCAGTAATGGTAAAATATGGTCTGATACTTCAATGAGTATGCTTCAGCTAAAATTTGAAGTCTATCTGACATCACTTCTGACATTGAGGACAGACCTCTTGAGCTTGTGTCTTGTGGATTTTGGCTTCTGTGTCCATATCGTGTTTGTGGAGCTGCAGCCCTAAGATAGGACAGGGCAAGATCACTTGAGGCAAACCACTGCTACTGTAGACAACTGTACTAGATAATTCTTATTGTTGTGGTTGTAATGTCCACTACAAATAACATTACTGACTATTTGGTGACCTTTAGGAACTTACTCTTCTGTCTACTGCCTTTTGGACTGGTATTTCAAAACTGACTCAGCAGAAAGCATATGGCTACAGTGAGTATCAATGCCAATTAGCATGACTTCAGTAATAGTGCTGTTAGTTTGAATTCACATTATTGTTGGATATATAAGATTATTTCATTCTGTTGTAGATTCTACATTCTACAGTGACATTCAATTTGTATTGCTAGCTGGTTGGAAAAGAAATTAACCCATGGGGAAAAAAAATGTTGCCTAATGCACACACTAACAACACTTTAGAAAGTGGCTTCCATAAAAAGAAAAAATATTTGAGTAATTAATTGTATCAAAGATTGATACTTTCCCTTCTTTCCCCCTCTGTTTCTTGCAGCTTTTGGAGCTCTGTTTGCTTTCCAGAAGTATAATGACACTCTCTGAGTGACAGAAAAGGCTTATTTCTGCCCTAGGATTGTAGCGGAAAGGATGGATGCTTTTGTAGTGCAATGCTGATCTGAACACTGGGGGAGAAAAGAGAGCTTTATGAAGATAGAAAATGAAAAGATTTTATAACCTCTTCATTACTTCTAATGTTTGTTTTCAGTATTTTCTGTAGTATTTTTTTCTTTTCTGAAGAAATCTATAGCTTCCCCACAAGTTCCTTTACTGTGTTAATTTTCATAACTCATTATTCATTGAAAATCTATTACTACCAACAGGAGATGCTCAGGTCAAGCTCATGGCTGCTCTAAAATGCACACTAAATACTCAGCATGAATTCTGCTGGGCATTTGCACTTACCCAGCAAATAAGGATGCTCTTGCCAGCCCTGCAAAGAATTGCTCGATACTCTGTAAGACTGCTATCTCTATGTTCAGACAGTATGTACAGCATGGCTCTCTGATTAGATTTTAAGAAAGGTAAGACTGGAGAAAAAGTTAGGAGTGGGTAAAGAAAAGCAGAGCTGTGTATGTGTGGGTGAGGAGTAGAGTGTTTCTCCTGTGCTCTAACCTTAGATTTTCCTTTCTCTGTATGGTTTTTTCCCCATTTCCCATGCATCTCTTTCATGCAAGGTTTCAAGGACCCTCTGTTGCGCTCTGGAATAGTGTGTGGCTTAGGAGGAGACAGATTCCAATGGCCTTACCAGGAATCAACCAGCACAGGGCCACTTCTGCACCAGCTCTGCACCATGGGCTGCCATCCTTGAACTTACAAGTCTTGCCATGAGCCTGATGGAGGTGGTGCGGCTGACTGTTCCCCGGTGGCATTGTAAGCTCAAGTTCCCCACAGTGCATTCCTGCATCCATTCTCACTGAGTGGTGCATGGAAAACCTCACCTCTTTGATCATACACTCTGATTATAACACCTACTAACTGCTGTGACAGGCACTTTCTAAATACTGTGTGTAGAACATGTTTTTATTATTCTGAAAAGGGTTCAGAAAAATGACTTGGTACATTGCTGTCTCTGAATTCCCCTTTCTCCAGGCAGTCTGAACCTGTGTACAAATACCTCTGGTTTTTAAAGTTTACCTTTTCAAATCTGCATATCATCTGAATTGACAAATACAGATATGCTTTTTTTTACATCATGCTACAATATTGTAGATACTATACAAGGAACATTGAGGAAGAAATTATAAAAGGAAGATGGAATAGCACATCTTGTTTTGTAGTCCCTCTCAAAGCTTAGAGCCAGGTGTGTTTTCATCCTGGTTGTTATTTCCTATGCGATGCTCAATGGGCATGGGGAGCCTTTCTAGCATTCACCAATTTGTCAGGTCTGATTTATTGAATGGGCAACTTCTATAATAGGAGTTTGAAATATTTTGTGATTCTGTGCCTGATGGCGTGATGTAGCTCTGGTAGCAATCCCAGTGGGAACAAACAAGGAAAAGTCTATAAATCCCCACTAAGCTGTAGTGACAGTGACAGGTTGCTGAAAGCCAGCCATTGCTCTCACTGATCTAGGGAGCAAAATAATGCTTTCAGCTGGGGGCTTAAAAGTACCTGGTGAATCCAAAGAAGGGGCAACTACAGCTGTGGGAAACACTGCACTCTTTTAAAATGCCTGCAGGACACTCAGTACAGATCAAGGCAACCAGATAGGTAAAACATTAATTTTTTTCTTGAAATGTCCCTTTTCTGTGCTGTCTGTAAAGCTCCACTTACTAATCTTCAAAAATGGATTATGATACACAGTAAATGGTCAGTGTGCAACAGTTAAAAATAACTAAGTGATGCCATCTGCTGTCTTAAAATCTTATTTAATATTACATCTGACTGAATTGTTACCCTAAGAAGTGGAAACTGCCTACACAGAGTATAATGTCAGAGCCATGACATGTTACCTGATGTGTGTCAAGGTTAGGCAATATAAATACTGATTGTGATTATATATAGTAGACTATAGAATGTCAGAAGGAAATGTGATACTAGTGTCAATCCAAAAGAATTCCTTGGTGAACTTTGCAAATAATTTGAGGGGTTTTTTTTCCAGACTGTTTTGTTTTTTTTTTTTTATTTCTGAGAGGAAGAAGTAGAATCTTGTAGAATAGAGGGGAGACTGGGAGACAGTGGCACACCGTTCCTTTAAAATGTGTGTGTGTTAAATTGTATTTACGTAGTGACATTCTTCACATTACTTCTGTATTTAGTACAAGTTATCTACAATGACTTTACTTTTAGGTGCTTTGTGGAAAGAGTTAACCTGACCACGGTCTTCAACGAAGTTGAAAACCACATTAAGACATGTTGCTCAAAGAGAATTCAGTCATTATCTCAGATCATGGCATTTAACAGCTGAATATATGTTCAACTAAGCTAAATTTGAAGTGGACTATGGGCTGCCATGCTCAGCATTGAAATGGTATCTCATTCAGAGAATATCAAATAGTTATTTATGTCGTGTATGTGTTAGGTTGCTTGGGGTCTTGACAGCAAGAGTTAAGTGTTGCCCTGACTTGCAGTG
>VYZT01038514.1:14244-31258 GCA_013400735.1 Pomatostomus ruficeps | reverse complement strand
AAAGGGACAGGAATCAGCTGGAATATCCCTGGGAAAAGGGACAAGAATGAGCTGGAATTGTTCTGGGAAAAGTGGCAGGAATCAGCCGGAATGGCCCTGGAAAAAAAGGGACAGGAATTGGCTGGAATGGTCCTGGAAAAAGGGACACGAATCAGAGGTAATGGCCCTGGGAAAAGGGACAGGAATCAGTGGGAATAGTCCTGGAAAAGGGGACAGGAATTAGCTGGAATGGCCCTGGGAAAAGGGACAGGAATCAGAGGGAATAGTCCTGGAAAAAGGGACAATAATCAGCTGGAATAGTCCTAGGAAAAGGGACAGGAATCAGCCGGAATAGTCCTGGAAAAAAGGCACAGGGATCAGCTGGAAAAGCCCTGGACCACGGGCCAGGAGTGAGCGGGAATGGCCGCGGGGCAGCAGCGATCCCCTCCGGCGCGGACACCGCGATTTGCTGAGGAGCTGAACGCCGCCCTGTTCAAAGCAGCGTTATCCCGCCAGCGCCGAGCCCGAGGGCGCTTGTCAGGTTTACACCGCTAATTAACGGCCGCTAATTAAAGCGCATCTCGCAGCTCCGTCCTTGTCCCGGCTGGGGCTGTTTCGGGGATGACGCTGCCGGAGCCCCCCTGATCCGAGCATCCCCGCTGGGGGAGCGGCCGCGGCTTCCTCTTCCTCCTCCGCCTCCGCCTTCTCCTCCAGCCCCCGGGTGCTCCCCAGGCAGCTCGTGGGGGTCACACGCCGCTCCCGACTCAGCTGCTCCCGCCTCTGGTCCCAGAAAATTCATCTGGGTTTGGATTTTTTCCTTGCCAGGGGGAGAGGGAGCTGTTGGAGCGGGGGATGCACAGAGGGAAGAGCTGAGAGATGCTGTGTTCAGGCCCTGTGTCGCCTAAACCCCAGATTTTTCCAAAATGCGCTTTATTTGCCCATTCTGACTCATTTCACCTCTCTTTTCACCTCTCTTTCCAGCACCATTTTTAGGGCATTTAGGATATTTCTTTTTCTGCCCGCTAAATCTGAACTCTGAATATCTGGAGAGCTCTGGATTCATCCCGTGTGTCACAATTTTTGCCAAAACACACACGGAGGTGTGATCTGTGATTTGTGATTTATGAATGATCTAAGAGCCCCCAAATCCCAGCATACACAGATTTCCAAAGGTAGCTCAGGCTGTGAGTAGCCATGAAAGGGAAATACGAGCACCAGGTTGATTTTCTCAGCGGGATTTTATTTTTTTTTTTTTTTTGCCAGTGTTTTCTGCTGTAAGAGCAGCAGTTGTTTCCTTTCCGATCAACAGAGGACAGTGTTCTTATATTCAGAGGCTACAACACGCAGCAGCAGGCTCCAGCACCAATGGAACACCACGGGCTGAAAAGCTGAAGAGAAATTAAAGCTTTTATCTGACACTCCTCCCCCCGGGGAAAATCCACCCCGGGACAATTTGCACGATGGAAACTGCACAAATGGGCGCCAAGGCTTGTAAAATCTGATTTATTCGGCGAGATTTGGAATCACCATAAAACCCCATCGTTTCTCCAGTTAATAAAACACTCATCAGAGGGGGCTGTTGGGATCCAGCCAGAGATCCGGCAGTGACCAGATTTAATGGGACAACACCCCCCCAGTGCTCGGGATAAACAGGATTCAAAGCAGAGTCCCAGCTCTTTAAAATTCCCCGTTAAGGAAAATCCATCTCCAGCCCTCCATTTCAGTAAATAACATGGTGTGGAGAACATTTATTGAATAAATTCAATTTTTTCGTGATTTCTGAGCAGAAAGGTTCTTTGCGCAGGATCCCTGAGTTTGTGGAGTTGATAAATCCAGGAGGAAATTCCTGCCCCTGGCAGATTTTTTGCCCCCACGTGTGGGGCAGTGCCAGGGTGCTCCGGGGTTCGGGTGGGATGAACCTCCGGGCAGAAATCTGCAGACACTTTTCCAAGCCCTAGGCTCAAATAACAAAAAAAATGAGGAGTTAGGCTGAACCCAGGATGGGTGGGAGTAAATTCCTTCCCTCCAAGGCCCCGTAGGATTCCCTGGATCAAGTTTCGAAACTCCTGGGTTGGAGCAGGAAGGGAGGAGCTCACAAACCCCACTCTCCTCATTTATTTGCAGAGTCCTTTGCCCCCCCAGATTTCAGCTCTCCCAGTTTTCCCAGCTCACCAGGCTCCTGCTGGACTGGCTCAGCTGACGAGCACCAGCAAAACCCCAGCCCTGGCCACCAGCAGTGAAAATTCAGTTGCCTTGGGATGGATTTGTACTTTTAAACAAAACTCAGCTGAAATCAGCGTTCTTATCTTTTGAGGTGCAAATATATTCATTTACTTGATAAGGCCCATGCTGGAGATCCTGGAATTGTTCCTGCAGAGCAAAGCTGAGCTCCTGTTTCTCCTCTGATGGTGATAGCAAAAACTGTTAGATAAGACTGAGGATTTTGGGATGAATACCTGACCCAGTGGGTGGCTCAGCTTGGTGAGTGGGGAAGGATCCCATCCTCGGCTGGGTTTTCCTGGCAGAAGGAGATTTGAGCAGCAGTTTCCAAGAAAGAATTGGTTTTAAATGATAAATGAGTTCCTAAGCTTGGGGCCAGGGGCATTAAACGAGGAGCCCACCCCAGGCAGGCCCGTCTGTGTCCACATCCCTCGTGCAGCTCTGGAAGCCGCTCGCTCACATTTGAACCACGAGTTGGACACAAAATACACGGCCTGAGCCCGGGGGAATTGAAGCTTAATGACTTTACCCAAATTTCCTCTCTGCAGAGGAGGAAACAAAAAAAACCCCCACAACCTCTCATCCATGTCCCTCCAGCAACGTTCCTAATGCGTTCCTCAGGCTCGGCAGGCATTCATCAGCGCTCGCAGCTCCCCGGGAATCCTGAGCGTCGCCTTGCAGGGTTCACTTCTTCCATGAAAGGTTCACGGCGGGCCCATCCCCGGCGCATTCCAGCGGCCGGCTCCGGGAGAATCCCAGCCCCGCTGTCTCCTGGGGTTGCTGATGGATGGAGGGTCCTCGGGGCAGCGGCGATTTCGCGGCTCGCTGGGCACCACCAATCCTCCTTTTACCCCGCAGAGAATCGCGCTCTGAGGGCACAGAAAGGAACAGATCCCATCTGTCCGGGCATCCCCGGCACCTCCGGCGTGTCCCGCGCTGGGGATGCGGGCGGGGAGGTTTTCCAGGGGCAGAAGGAGCAGGACAGGTAACCCCAGGTGTTGCAGCATCATTTTGTCTGTGCCTTTATCTGCAGCCGCCGAGGGAAATCGCAGCCCCGGCAGGAGCTGGGATTTTATCCCCGGTGTTTTCCGTTTGTTTTCTCTCACCTCTCACATTCCGGGACCGGTTCCTCCTCTCGTCCTCCTCCTTCACGATTTACAGTGGCTGCGGGCTCCTGCAGCTGATAAAAGGTGCTGCAATACCTGAGCCCCACAATCTTTGTCTTTCCCAAATCTTTGGGGATTCGGGAATTTCCCAAATTTTCCCTTTTTCTCCCACCCCAAGGCAGAAGAGAAGGATCCAACTCCACCGAGAAGGATCCAACCCCACCGAGAAGGATCCAACCCCACCGAGAAGGATCCAAGCCCACCGTGCTCGGGGAAACTGAGGCACGTCCTGCTGCTCCTGGCAGCTTCAAACCACCCACCCAGGCAGCTCCTCGGGGCAGAGTGCTCCACATTTATGGTTTTCCCTGAAGAATCAAAAATTTCCACATGACCACAGGCATGGAACATCCACAGGAAAACAAGGATTGCAGTCACAGGCTAAATTAATCTTTGAAACCTTAAGCAGTTGTGACAAGGGATGGGAAATCACTTTTCTTCCATATCAGGATTTGGGCTCCTTCACTGCCCTTGGTGAAATCTGCAATGGCCACGACGTGAATTTTATGTGAGAAATATGAAGTTTTTTGAGGCCCTTTACTTGGTGAAACTGCAATGGCCACCGCATGAATTTTATGTGAGAAATATGAAGTTTTTTGAGGCTATAATTTTTTTTAAGAGTGAAGATGATCTATTTAAGGCAGCAAATATGCAAATGGGTTTGTTAGAAATAAGGTTTGGGGATCAGATTACTTCCCAAAAAGATTAATAAATCTCTGGACGTACTGTACCAAAAATTCTTCTACATTTCCTCAGCAGAGCAATACATCACATCTTCCTAACTCCAACTTTTTTATGGCTTTGCTGCTCCTTTACCTTTTATTTAAGCTCCTGACACCGAAATGATTCCGTGCTCTTTGGCTTTTCCAGCCAACCATACCGGGTCCTAATGTTACCCGTGGTAAATGAAATAATGGCCGTAATTAAAAACAAACAGGGCGCAGAAATGAGGTGCCAAGTTCTGCTGTGCCACCGAATCGCTTCGGAGAGGTGAAATATTGCTGCGTCCCACGGAACGTTTAATCAGCCAAAGAATTCCATGCAGTTGTCTCCCTTTAACCTTCCCACCCCCTTCTTCTGCCTCCCCCCCGAGGAAGCCTTGAAGTGAAATATTTATGATTTTCATAAATTAGGGAACTAATGGCTAATTAGCTCCATCATCAACGCCCCCAAGGTTGTTAAAGTGAGGGAGAGGGCTGGAGTTTCGTGTTGCTCTGCCCAGTGAAACAGCAAAGCAGGAGGTTCACAGGATCATCCAACTCAGCGTCCTTTGGGATTTTCCGGGAGAAACTCCTCCCCAAGCAGGGAATTGCTGGCACCAGCCACGGCTGGGAATGCATTGAATAAAACAAGGATTTGGCTGTTGTGGATGGATAAATATTTAACACCTAAATGAGCTCCCGAGGGAGCAATCCTGCTTCCAGGAGAGTGGTTTAATCATCACCCCCAGGAAGGACCATCCTGTCCTTCCACCGGTGACCTGCTCCACCTGGGCAGCGATGGTTTCCTCGATTCGAAACTCACCCTTAGCTTCAGCAACCAAATATTAACAGACCGAAGGAAATTATTATTATTATTATCATCATTATTCCTTAATCTGTGTGGTGGAACTCGCTAAAATTCTCCCTGGGTTTGAGCAGAGGTGGAATTTTCTGCTGAATTTGCACCCTTCCAGCAGACCAAACAGATCAAATGGCAAATTCCTCGCACTCGTCGTCGCCGGACCGAGCTGATGGACATCGTTAATTGAGGGTGTCAAAATAATTTACTGCGAGTAATTAAATAAAATGGCAGGTTCCAAAGCCCGCTGAGGTTGGATCTAAAGTCCCTAATCGGGGCTATAATTTAAAAGCACCTGACAGAAGCTTTAATTAGAGAACAAAAATGCGAGTGGCCGGTAAAGCTCCGTGATGGATGGTGGAAAGTGGGGGGAGATACCTGCTCCTGTCTGCTCTGGGAGATCCCAAACAGCTGCTGGAGCAGCCCAGCTCCTGCGCCAGCAGTGGGGCACATTTTTCTCCCTTATCCTCCTTTTATAAAATAAGTTGGGATTTATAAAATTAAAGTGGGACCCCATTCCTGATCCGTGAGCGGATGGCTCCATGTCCTTCTTCCAAGAAAATCATTCCAAGCTCAGCCACGGCCCTCGGTTTTCTCTTGAGCTTCCAGTTATCTGGGAAAGGGATTTGCCAGTTGGTGATGGAGCAGGAGGGTGTTTACTGGTGGCTCCCAGCTGGCAGAACAATGAATTTTGTCACAGCACAGCTGCTGAGGGTGTTGGTGAGGACTTTCCAGGAGGTGACAAACCCGGCCTCAGGGCCACGGCGCGGTGGCCTGGCCGGCTTTGCATTTGCAAACAAACCAGCGGGGCAGCCCCTTTTGGTTCTGCTTCCCAGGCCTTTCTGGCTTCCTGAATGGTTCTCCTGGGCACGCCGGGCTGCGCAGGCTGGAAAACACTTGTGGTGCTCGGGGCTGGGACCTCCCAACATGCGCAGACACAACATCTGGATTATTCCTCACGACAGTCTCGGCACCGGGGGGTCACCACCCATGTCGCTCTCTAATTCCCAGCTCCAGCCCCGCAGCCTCCCCCTCGGGGAAAAAGGAGGGGAGGGAGGAAGGAAAGGTCATGGTTTCAGGTTTTTTGGAGGTTATCTAATATAGCACTGAGCTGTGTCCTCGCTGGGCGCTGTCAAGGCCGGTTATGTCAATGTGGAGGTGCAGCAGTTGGCCACCATGCCAGGGGATGCATTTTTGGGAAGATGAATTTCTCACATTTGCATTTGGAGGGGAGAGGAGAGGAAACCATGCTCTTTCTTGTGCCTTGAACAGGATCAACATTTACATAAAGTCGATGTTACCTGAGATGTCCGAATTTCAGAGCCAAGTCCCTGAACATCAGGGAATGGAGTCCAAAGCCCAAACTGGGCCAGCGTTAGGTGGGATCAATAATCCTGTGGTCTTCGGACTGAACTGCTCCCACTGCCTGAGTGAAGCTGTTTAGGGCTGTCTGGAGCACCTCCAAATCCCAAAGTGAACACATCACTAGGGATGGAATTCCCACAGAGATCAGGTCGTTATTACTTCAACTTCTGTGGGGCCCTATAATTCCCCATGCTCCAAGGGGATCCCTTTGATTGCCAAAGGAGGATCTCTGATGAAGGAAAACCTGCAGGAGACAGGAGCCTGCAAACCCACTGGGATCTCAGCCCTTCCGTCGAGCTCCCAGCTGGGAAAGGGGACAAGAGAGCTCCTGGCAGCCCTGGCCGGAGCGTTTTCCGTGTGTCGCTGGAACCCAAATATTGTTTCAGCAGTTACCTTGTCACTGTTCAACCCCAGCTCGAGGGACGGTGCCACCCTGGTGCCACCAGGGCTGTCAGTGTCCCTTCTGACCCAAGGGGTGACTCGGGCCACTCACATGCGGAGCCTGAGCCAGGCCTGGGAGTGCAGCAAGGCTGGCGAGGCCGAGAGAGGCCGTGTCCCTCTGAAACCTCTCCAGAGAAAATATTTCAGCAGAGAACGGAGATCCAGTGAATCCAGAATGATTCATTAGCGCTGAATCTGTGAATTTATTTCCTTTAATACGCCCTGTGTGTGGATGGTCCTAACTTATTTTATAAAAGGAGGATAAGAGGGGAAAATCTGCATTTTTCCGTGGCTTCAGGTGGGTTCAACTCAAGACGAGATCAATGGAATTGGTGAATCTTTAGGACCCCCCAGAAATAATCCAGGACAAGAGGAAGGAATGTTCCAACCCTCAGGAATAAAGTGAGTATGGAGATCAGCAAGTGCAATGTGACAACAGAAAATCATTTTAAAAGGTGAGGTAAAAACATTCTTGCTGAGGCTTTTTTCAGCTTAATGATGTTTAAGGAATTGCCAAAGTTCTGCTTAAGGGGAAAAAAAAATCAAACTCTACGTATCTGGATCTTAATGATTAATAATTCTGCGTGGTTAGGATGCCAGAGTAAACATAATAAACACTTTTCTTTTAACCAATTGACTTTAGTTTTCCGTGGCCAATAAAGTTTGAAGAATTTTCTTTGGATCCAGTTACACCAGCATTGCCTGGGAGGGAGGACAATCCTCCGAATACCCACGGAGCCGACAAAATAAATGGCCTAGAAAGCTCCGAGATGTGTTTTTCACATCAGTGAGGAGATTTTTAATGGTGATGTAACAATGTCAAGCATCATAAACAGCACTGGGAGGAACATACCTGACCTGCTCCGAGCTCTGTGGAAATGGAGGCAGGAGCTGTGGGCTGTGGGATCACTTGGAATTTTACTGCCTCCCTAACTCAGAATGGCAGCACCGGAGAGAACAAGAATGGAAAATGAAGGACAAATCAATTCTGACACCGCTTTAAAAATAAGACCTCAGCTGGTTTCAAATTTTTAATGTTTTCTGACATTTTGGAGGCTTTTGCTAATTCTCCAAAGCCTTAAAAGCGCTGTTCCTCTCACTGGCCTGTTCCAATTTCCATTCAGATGCCACTTCTATTATTTAAGAGTCCCACTAAAAATGCCAAGAATATTAATCAAGCCATGACCGGTGCCAAACAGCTCGAGTGATTTGTGTTATATTTGGAGACTGAGAATTAACCAGCCACTCGGCTCGGTACAAAAAGAATGGTTCACGTTTAGAAATGAGGTTTAATTCTGCGAAAGAGCAATTTTGCTGATTTTGCTGGGGTCGTGGGTGAGGTTCGAGGTGGAGCTGTGTGGGAATAGCTGTGTGCAGCCGCTGCGTTACCCTCATCCTGCAAACACCGAGAGTTTTTCTCCATTTTCCTCTTCTCCCTTTCCTTTCTCTGGTGGAATTGGCCAGGTGGGCTCTCCCAAACCCAGGTCAGGTAGGAAAGGAGATTATTTAAGGATGGGTGGCTTGGAGAACTTTGCTGGACATTTTTAGGAAGCGTCCAGCAGCCACCACGTGGTAGGTGCTGAAGAGCAGAAGGTCACGGTCACATCTGGAAAAGCCACAGCTGGATCCAGGACAGGAGGTGCCTTTATTTACACAGCTGGCTGAGGACAAACCTGTCCCTGCTGTCACCTGGGCTGGCTCTGTTCCTCCTGCACCTGGCACTGTGAGGCTCCTGCTGTGCCCAGGCTCACAGAGCGATGCCACCGTGCCCTGGTGGTGTCCAGCTCCCTCAGAAAGCTGCAAAGAGCATTCAAATCCCCAAAGTGTTAAAGAAAAAGCCGGGATTTGCTCGAGTTGGAAAGCACAAACAGATTTTTTGTTTGGATGTGCTCGCTGTCCAACTCATTTACACAGAACTCCAGTGACACATCGCTTTAGTGCCCAGTATTTCATTTTCCTTCCCCGCACAGCCCAGGCAGAGCGTTCTGCGCTTGCATCATGTCTGATAGCAAAGGGCCTGAATTTGTCTGTCTGGACAGTGCAATTTCCTCCCTCTCAGCATCCAAACCAGATCACACCTCCTCTGACCGAGAAGTGCTGAAAAGCCCAGCCTTTGCAGGTTTGCTGTCAGCAGGCGAATAACGATATCTGTTAATATCTGTTAATACCAGTTCTGATAACAGCAGCTGGGCACCGATCCACACCTGGCACCGGCAAGGCTTCGGGCTGTGCCTCCCTTTGCTCCTGTTCCTTCTCCACACATGAATTTGTAGCGGAGGGCAGAGGTCTGGGGGAACCACAGGAGTTTGGGCAGCTCGGTTTGAATGCTGGGGGCTGATGGAAATGCTGCACACCCATGAGAACCCTTAAATCCTGCACCAGAGATGGGATTTCCTGGAGAAAATAACCCCAAAGGGAATTGTGTCCTTTTTGCTCCCGTGCCATGGGTCACGCTCACCTCTGCTGCTGCACCAACACCAGGGAAATGCTGGTGTGGGTTATGGGGACCCCTCTGAGTCTGAGCTGTGACACTCCTGGAAAAGGGACGTTCCTGGTTGTCCTTTCCTAGGGGTGAACAGGACTGGCTGGGGGATTTTGGATGAGCCACCAACTTCTTCAAAAGCTGTGCTGGTCTCGGAAGGAATTTTTTAAAGGAAGGGGAAGAAAAACGGATTAAAACCAGCTCTTGGCTGAGGTCTCCATTAAGCCACAACCTGGAAACCTTCTTCTTGTATTTTACTGCCTAAACAGATCCAGGAGCTCTCAAAGCTGCAAGGACCGAGCTTGCAGTGCAGGGTGTGACAGGTTCTGTATTTACCCGATTTATCCAGGCCCAGGATGGCTCGGATGGGTTCACACAATGACTCTTTGTAGGCTGTGACACCCCATGGCCGTGTGGGGATGCTGAGCCATCCTGGGTTCCCCAGGGTGACTTCACTCCTGGGCTGGAGCCACGGTTGGGTTTCCCCCGGGACAACCGCGGATGAGCAGACGGTTCCTTCACACAGACTTCCCCATTGTGCTCCACAGCTGCACTCGTGGCGAGGGGAATGCTGGTGACTGGGAACAGCTTTTTTCCAAGAAAAACACCAGTTCGAGCTCATCGTCTTGGAATTAACTCATATCAGGACACACGGAGCAAAGTGAGGATTGGGATTAACAGAAAATCACCGGCACAGGGGTGATTCCTGCGGAAACAAGCCGGACATTCAAACCCTCAGAAACACTTTGAAATAAAATCTGCGATAATCTGGGCCAGGGCTGGCAGCAGAAAGGTACTGCAGTCCTTCCACAATGGATTTTCCATGATCTTACAAGGAGCTCATTGTCCAACCCTGTTGTGCATTCAGATGAGGAGAATCTTCCAAGGCTGAGTGCATTGTTCTTTTGTTCCAGGCACTTTGTGTCACTGAAGTCATGGCAGAGCGCTGAGGCTTCAGCCCCCATGGGATATTTTCACTTGGATCCCCTTCCCGTGGCTCCTGCCAGAGCCATTGTTCCCCAGGACAGTAAAAAGTGACAAAAACCCAACACCTACTGCCCCTGAGCCTTCCGCTTCTGGCATCTGCGCCTCCAAATGGTGCCACGCTGTTCCCAAAACTCCCAAATCTTGTAGAATTGGTGCTGCCAGGCACAGCTCTCTCATTCCTGTGATTCTCAGGTAATTAATGCTCCTTCCTTCAGCTTGGAATGCTCCGAAATGCTTGGAGAGGTGGGAGCTCGTGTTCCACCAGCCCAACTCCTACAAAACACCCCGGCTTATCTCTGAAGGAACCATTTAGCCAGTTCCAGTGTCACTTTATTCATCTTTTAAACACTCCGAACAGCAAACTGCTTCGTTTGGCACCGGAGCAAAGTCCTCAGGCTGTGAGAGCGGCCAAGGAGCTCCTCGGGCCGTGCCAGCCCTCACCAGCTGAGCCCTGGACCAGCAATGGGCTCAGTGTTCCTGCCCTTCCAACCCCCTGAGGTTCGCCTCAAGTCTCGGACTGAGAGTGCACAAGAAGCTCAACATAAAACTCCGACTGTAAATTTGACTTTTCCTTGGTCTCCAATCAGAACCATAAATCAAGCCCCAGATTTGCTTTGAACTCGGTCGCGCTTGCCCCAGAAAGTTCAGGAACTTTAATGATCCTCTGGGACAGAGTCAAGCCCGTTTGAGAGCATTTACAAAGAAAACATGGAACTGGCTGGGTTTTCTGTGGTTTCGCGACGTGCCTTTGGCACAGCTCTGGACAAGGAGCCAATTCACGTTGAAATGAAGATAAACCGGGCGCTGGGCTGATGTCATCGGACAACAAGCGAGCAAACAAACAGTGATGGCATCGCCGAGATTTATTTGGTTTCGCTTTGCTCGGACTTTTATCGGCACGACGGGGCCGGTTCTGCTTTCCTCTGCGGCAATGTAAATCAGGAGCCAAGCCGTGCTTGAGCTGCGATGGTTATCGGGCTCAGATAAAGCTTTTCAGATCTTTTCTCCGTGGACTTGGGATGTCTGGCCAAGCACAGAGCTGGATCCAAGTTAATGGGCTCTCTGTGAATGCCCCAAAGGCATCTCTGTGACTCCCTCATGCTGGGACAGAGGAGGTTTTGAAACGGAGCTTTGCTGTTTAAACAGGAGCTGCTGTCGCTTCTCAGGTGATTCTCGCTGCTTTCAACCAGGCAAAATTTAAAGTAAGCAGAGTAAAAAGTTGTCCCGGAGCGAGGTGAACGTGCAGCTCCCGGATTTGTCCTCCAAAACGTGGCTGGAGTTTCTTCTGAGCATTCTCAGTGTGGCTGACCATTAATGCTGAGACAAAACAAGACCTAGAATGTGTTTTTGTGGTTTATAAATACACGCTACGTCCAAAAATCTTACAGCATGTTTCACGCGGGCTTGCCAAGTGTTCCTAGCACTTATCTGAAAATGTGCCTTTCGCCTGCACAAAAATTCTAAAATTATCCCAGCACATGCGTGCATTTATTCATTTCCAAGTCAGGTG
Organism: Pomatostomus ruficeps; assembly: GCA_013400735.1. Taxonomy (NCBI): domain Eukaryota; kingdom Metazoa; phylum Chordata; class Aves; order Passeriformes; family Timaliidae; genus Pomatostomus; species Pomatostomus ruficeps. The sequence continues at coordinate 19,551 of VYZT01038514.1, read as the reverse complement.
GGACCTTAGAATAATCCTGCCTAACCTCCTTTTGTTGGGAGGTGACTTCTAAAGTTGTTTTTCTTTCTTGAGGCTGAAATCTCCCAGAATCCTGTGTGGAAGCACTATGCTGAAATCCTCCGTTGTTATCCAAGTGTGATGTTGTCAGTGAGCAGGGTCACAATTCTTGTTCTGTTTGCCTGGAAGGGTTAATTAATTGTCGTGGAATAACGAGCCCAAGTTTGTGGAAACATTTCTGAAACACGTAACTCATGCCATGACACCCTGAATCACATTTTAAAACTTATTCCGAGATCAGAGGGCACATTTTGAAGTAGCTGCCGTGGGTTTATTCACAAAAGTATTAAGGGAAAATACCAGAATTCACATCTTGAAACCCAGGGCTTGTGTGCCTGTCTATCACTCCTATATAATTTAATTTATATCACTCCCAGGGTAATTTAAATTATATCAGCAGCAATAAGGATGTCCCTGGTGGTTTGAGCAGAAATTTCCCATAATTCATAGGTGAATACTGTGATTTTGGTGATTTGTTTAATTGATTTGTTAATTATGCAGCTGTTCATTTTTAGCTTTGTGCGCATTTCAAGTTTGTTTCGCAAGTTTTCTCACGCTTTTGTGCATTTTTTAGGCTACTGAGCTTTGGTGGTGCCACCCCATCAATGGCTGGTGAGAATTTGTGAAAATCTTTTGGTTTTAGTGAAACTATGAAGTTCTCAGAGCTTATGAAAATGGTCAAGAAGAGCCGCATTTAAGAGCCAGAAATCTACGGAGAACTGCTGATAACCACAGCTAAGTCTGGAGGAGGAACTCCACCTCACAAACTCCTTATATTCACATTTAGTTACGGGATACAGCGAATTCCCATCAAAATGCAACATTTCCATTTAACTTCACCCTCCGAAGAGAGCTGTTTTTCAGCGAGAAAAAGGAGTTATAAATGAAACAATCTGCTCTTAAATGCAGCAGGAGGAAATTGAGGCCCGAACCTGCGCTTGCACAAACACTTCCACTGATTCCAGCAGAGATCTTCACACAGCAGAACTGCTCACGTGGATAATTGCTCCTGAGATCAGGCAAATCTGGGTTAGGCAGCGAAATAAGGGCACTAAATCATTCTCTAATCTATATTGTTCTTCTTGACTGCCAAAGCGCTGGCCGTATTTATTTTTTATAATCCCGATAAGGAAACATTCCTGAAACATTAGCGACAAAAATCCGGCCTGAGTGAGAGGACAAAGCGAAACAAACATCGCTCAGCCCTTCTCTGCGCTGTCGCTGAGCTTTAAATAGCAAACCCTCTTTGTCAGAGCACACTTTGGGTGGTTGTACTGCAAGTAGCTCCACGGGATGGGGTTGGAAAATCCTTCAAGGCCCTCGATCAGAGTTTCTGGCTCGCCGAGCTCCTCCTTTGAAAGGAGCAGCGCCTGAGAACGTTTAATCCGCGGCGACCCCGAGCGCCGTCCCTCGGGGAGCTGCCTCCCCTCGTTATCGTGCGCTGGCCGTGTCAGAGGTGAGAGGGGAAAATGTGCAACTCAGGCTGGTCCCAAACCCCTCTCTGGGTCAAAATTTATCTTCAATCAGAGCCCAGGCAGGGCCCAGCCGCAGCAAACCCTCTCTGTTCGCTCAGAGTTTATGGACGGGGAGAAAAGTCAAACAGGCCCCGCTGAACACGGCCAGAATTGGCTGGAAACGCTGGGAGATGTTTTCCATTCCCGGGTATTGACTTTGTAACAGGACCTGCCCGGGCTCTAACAGGCGTGAGAAATTTAAATATACAACCCCCCTCCGACCTGGAGAAGGAAAACAGAGTATTTTAAACAGAATATTTTAAACAGTGGGGCGAGGAGCTTGGTTGGGCCTCTGGAAGGATCACCCCGGAGAGGGGAGGGTTCCCGACGCCCTCCTGGTCGAGAGCAAATGTTCCTGGGAGCAGGGTAACGTGAACCACGCAGATATGGGACAGCCCAGGGGGGCCAGAGGAAGTTTAAATGCATTCTGGAAAGGTCACACAGCCACACTTCATTTTTATATTGTCACAGAGAAACCTCCTCCTCCTCCGCTCAAACCCCGGCCTTTCTTATTTACACACATCCTGGCTGGAAAAAGCTCCCAAAAACGAGCGCACTGGGTGATTTCCAAGCTGTGTTGCTGTTGTCTCACCTCTCCTTTTGACTCCCCAGATTCCAGGCTGCTTCATTCTCATTCTGAGATCTTCCGAACACCCAGGAAAGCTCTGGCGAAACACCAGCATCGGATTTTCCGGAGTTTTGCTGGGCCTGAGTAATTCGCTGTGGCAATGTGCTGATGGGGAGCGTGGGGCTGTTCCTTTTTCTTTAATGATTTATCCACACGAGGCAGTAGCAGAGAAAACTCCAGAGGTTTGTAGGAGAAGCGGTGCTGCCTTTCAGCCCTGGGGAGAGCATTGATCACGGGGCTGATAAAGCAGCTCAGACCCTGACAAGCAATTGGCTGCTCCAGCATTTTCATGGAGCCATCAAGGCCTTGGAACAAAACCCTTGGGCTTAAAATAGCAGAACTCCCCCAGAGAAGGAGTGAGTTCCCTAAATAGAGCCATGACCAGGAAAATAAACCCCGTTTTACACTGGGCTGGAACGAGGGGGAAATAAACTCAGCGGTCGCTGGGTGAATCCTTCAAGGCTTTTGAAGGATTCAGCTTGAGGCTGAATAACCTGAATTTCCTAATTGTGTTGTTCTTTTATGTGTTGGGAAAGATAGGGATAAAGATGGAATGATTTTATATCAATTCCTGGATAGCTGGGGTTTTTTGTAGCACACGTAACAGGGAAATAAAGAAAGGCACAAACGTGGTCTCTCACCTTGGTAAGGTGAGGAGGAAAGGAAAACACAAACACAAACACAGACAGCAGGATTTGCTGTGATCACCCTTCATCCACCCTTGGACCTCATCCACACCAGCCCAAGGGAAAAATCTTATTTTCCTTTGGGAATGGATGGAAAAAAAGAGGATGGAAATTGTCTGACAATACGACAAGGAGTCAATGCCACACCAAAATAATGGAATTGCGTGTGAATGCCTATTTTGTCACCTCTGAAAATCTCCATTTCACCACTCACCATAAGGTAGAGAAGCTCAGCATGATTTATTCAAGCTTTGATTAACTTGTCACCCACTAAATGCTGACAGCTGGATGATATTTTCCAGGGTCCAGTGGCTTCTCCTTAAAAAAGCCAAGTTAGGCTCATGTGTCAAACATTCACTCCCAAATTTGACCACAATTTGCTAATGAGCAGAGCAGGGCGATGTTTTATTCGCAAATAAATTGGTCACCAAAAAGTGCAGCTTTGGAGAGATCGTGACCACTGGGAAATGTTATTTCTGGTCAAATAGAATCTTCTGGAAGCACCAGCATTTGTCATTCTAACTTGCTGAATTCTCACTTTTTGGGGTGCTTGTCAGGAGAGGTGAGGCCTCTAAAACACAGATGGAAGGAGATCTCCAGCGTCAGAGAGAAAATAAGACCAGAGCAGGCAGATATTTTACAGAAATTTCAAGAACTTCCTCAAAGTGCCCCCCTTGGGACCAGGAATCAACACTTTGCCTCTGGATGTCTGATAGCAGGGATGGCTTGGGTCCATGAGCACCAATGAGTGTTATCCTCCAATCAATTATTCCTCTTTCCTAATTTCCATGCAATATTTCTTTTCTTTTTCTGCTGAAGAAGAAAAAAATAACGTGTGCTGTGAGAGGAGGCATTTCCTCCCCAAAGCCCGTGGCTAAGGATCTCATAAACGAACACCTGAAGTTCAGCTACTGTCAGGAATCCACATTTAGACTCTGTTTTTGCAAAAAAAATGGTGTTTAAGTGGCAGTCTTTATTTTTGTCAGCCGGGAGCATCTCGGAGTGAGCAGCAAACAGAAGTGAGCAGGTGCCCGAGCTCTGGGCACATGCTGGAATGCTTTGCAGCTCTCTGACCCCAAAGCAGCTCTGTTCAGGGTGGTCTGAAACCTCTTACTGGGAGCTGGTTTAAATCAGAGCCGGGGATGAGGCCGGGGAACATAACCGTTCTCTGGGGCCCAGTTGGGTTTTTATGGGGAAGGTTTTCCAGCCAGGAGGAGAGGGCTAAGATCACGCCAGGCATCCTCCAGGTGAGGCTGCGGCCTCTCCAGCCCTCTGGGGGACCCTTAATAACTTTGCCATGTGCAAACATCCCCGGCGCGTTTTTAGGAGCTCCGAGTGACAACCGGAGCACGGAGACAGCGGCCGCTCGACGTTTTTGACGTCAATTCTTATAACCCTGAGCTCTGATAACCACAACACCCAAAAAAGTGGCTGCCACATGTCCCCGGAGAGCCACAGGGAGCATTTCAGAGCTGCCTCACCCCTCGGAGTTTACCCAGGGGTTTTTTTCTCTCCTGCCCCTAATAAGCGAGGCACAATTTAACCCTTTAACCTCTCCCCACACGGGTCACATTTCAGCCCAACAGAGGACACACACCAAGTGGCTCGTGTTTATTTTCCAGTTGTCATTTTCGGTTTACCTTGAAGAACCTGATCTTTAAGATGGTAACAAATAGCTACTGAAACCAGCTGAGGATTTCTTTTATTTTTTTTTCTCCTTCCCAGCTATAAACCAGTCAGCCCCAAGCAAGACCCCAGGAGACTGTGGAACATTTGCTTCCCATGTCAGCTGAGCAGCTTCCCAAAACAGCCCAAGACAAAGGACGTCAGATGGCTTTTATATTCCCGCTCTGCTCTGGCCCTGCTGGGTCATCGAGGGATATAAAACGTATCAGACTCAGCTAATTTAATTTTCAGGCAGAAAGAACATTTTATTAATGGCGCTCTGCTTATCTGTGCTGCTACAGCCTGAGCCAATGGACATCAAAGTCATCGGTTGTCCTCAGCAAACCTCAAGGTATTTAAATTCCTTAATGCAGTTTAGGATTTTATTTTAGCACCTTGAATTCCCAAACAGGTAAATTTGTTGGCAACTTCTCGATTTAAAGAGATATATTGATTTGTACCCCTGAGCACAATTTCTTGAGTATATCCAGATACAGACAGATTTCAGATATAACACCCCAAAGTTCTGTCCAGGGACCAGATGTATCTCACACTTTGAAAAATCTGATTTTTTTTCTGTGCTTAAAAGTCTCACTTAACCTGTTTGATAACAGAGTTATGCAGAATTTATTGGGATATGAAGCTCTTACACAGAATAAAATAAGAAATTCCCAAGGAATCTGTATCCATGGCTGCAGAGTCCTATCCCAGCATCACAAATTTTGGAAGTTTATTCTGGATTGAGCCTCTAGGCAAG
>VYZT01038514.1:0-14229 GCA_013400735.1 Pomatostomus ruficeps | reverse complement strand
GTGTCCCAGAGTGCAATCTGTGAGGCAGAATCACTGCAGACACAATTCCCACATCAGCAAAGAATCCCAAATTCATGCAGAGAACATCCTTTGCTATCTGATTTAACTGGACCCAACCCATTTGTGGCACTCCCCAAGCTCTGGGGCTTCTTCCTCTTGCTCTAACACAAAATTAAATTTTTATAAACTCCCCAGGGGTGATTCCCTGCTCTAAGGACCCCCCCATTTCTGTCCCACTCCCTGCCACGCGTTTGGCTGCAGGTTTGTGGAGTTAGGGACCAACAGACAGGACAGATGGGACCATCCTGACCTCCTCCCTGCTTCCTCCTGCTCCAAACATCAGGAATCCAAAGAGTTTGAGCCACCTGGTCTCGTGGAAGGTTCTGGAGTTGGAACAGGCTGGGCTTTAAATTCCCCTCCAACCAAACCATTCCACGATTCTGTGATTCCGTGATAATGCCAGAGCTTTCAGGGCTGGCACAGACCTCATCACCCCGAGGAAAACTGCCAGTTCTGCTCACAGGGGACCTTTCCCCCTCTCCCAGATGCTTTGGCATCAGCGGGAGGGTGAAGCTCAGAGCTCTCCGAGAGATGCAGGAGGTTTCAGCCACACAATTTGCGTTCGGGTCCGAGGGAGCCAGGCAGCCAAACCTTGGCTGGCAGCTCCGGTTTGTGGCCTTCCCTCAGCGCAGCATTTACTGGTTTGGTGAGCGCCGTGAAATGCTCCTTGGGTGGCCTTGAACTTCCCCCACGCAAAAACAATTACAGGCTCCAGCCTGGTAAACACGGGGGCTGCAGAGCTGCTCGGGGCTCTGCCTTCCCCTCGGCCAAAGCTCGCAGCCCTCGGGCAGCTGAGCTGCGACGGCATCAAACGCGGGATGAGGTCACAGCTCCCGAAATCCCCCTGATCCTTACCCAAACACGGTGCAAACCCTTCAAGCTCTCAGCCTCCCCTATAAAATATCCTGCTTAATAAGGCTATTGTATCACAGCAGGGCCTGCCTGTAAGCCCCCTAAATCCCAGCTATTTCCTTAGGCACCTATTATTTGGTTTTCTCTAATGCGGGATTCTGGGTGATGTTTGCACAGCGCGTTTATGGAGCTGCACCTCGAAGGAAATTCTTTCTTCTGAGGGGCAGAGCTGGAATCTTTGTGCCCCTGAATTTTCACCCTTTTCTTTTGTGCACAGCCCCCAGTTCTTTTAACTTTAACTGCCCTGCAGTGCTTTGGAGGAGCTGCAAACATGCGGAGCCCACGCGACCTCGCCTCTTTGGGACACTTCAGTTTGTTTGTTGTTATTCAGAACAAACCTCAGCCAGACAGCAATGCCCTGGGCTTGTCCTTTGCCAAAATTTGGAGAAATTTGTCATTCAGAGCATCCCTATTTGCATTTCACTGTTTTTACTCCAGAACAAGACACTTCTGAGGCTCTGGGTTTAACATCCATCACTGGAACATCAGAGCTCCTGAGGGTGTTCACACATCTCCTCCAGAAATGCTAGGAGGGGCCACATCAGGATAAAAAATAAAACCACAGAACTATTTAATGACAGGACCAATATTTTGACGTCTTCTTTTTATTTTCTGCCATCTATCGAAAACAGGGAATAAAAGCCGAGCAAAACAGCGCGAAAACAAACCGCAAAACTCATCCCTGCAGCCTCAGCCAAGCTCTCCTGGCAGCTGGGAAAAACACCCCCGTCCCCACACCTGCCCCTGCAGGCGTCCATCTCTCATTTAATGCGGGGAAAAAAATTATCCAGGTACCGGTGGGTCAGGAGAGGACGGATAAAATCCATGGGAATGACAAATGTGCCGCTGAACTCCTGGCAGTGGCCGTCCACGGGCAGCTGAGGCCGATCCATCAGCGTTTGCGGCTGAAACATCTGCTCTGGATCAATATGCAAATCGCACCCAGAGATCCTCATCTCAGAGCCTCACGGTTTTGTTGTTGTTGTTTCAAGAGGCTAGAAGCAGCCACTCCTCAGAGGCACTTTTCGCTCCATTTTTGATTATTGCTGCAACACTCCTCGAATATTCAAATATTAACCCCTGAGGGTTATCCCAAGGAGCATTTTTAGTTGGTGGGTTTTTGTTTCGTTTTGGTTTTTTGGTTTTTTTTTTTTTTTTTTTTTTTTTTTTTTTTTTTTTTGGTGGAATCAAAGTATTTTCTTACCAGAGGAAGTTAAGCCTGGTGATTTCTGAATCAGACCCTAATTGCGTCCCTTGTCAATCACTTTTAATCCGAGTGGCAGTCGGGGCGAGGGGACCTCACATGTTTTGGCAAGTCAACGGTGAAATGACTTGGAAAACAGCAAGGCAAGCTGACACCGTGATTAAATAGCCAGCAAGGGACTCCGTTCCCATTCTTTGAGGGAACTTTCTCCAAAATGCGCCAGATCTCCTTTCCAGAAGATGATAAATGCGTTTCTGAGGCAATAAACATTAAAACTTCCATTTGAAAAGGACTGGAATCCTCGTCCCTGCTCGTGACTGGGAGCGCTCGGCTCTCCTGGGAAGCAGATCATTTATTTCACTGCTGAAATATGGGTTTGGAGGCTCCTCTTGGTCATGTTCTGGACATGGGGCTTGAAGTGAAAGAATGGAGAGACCCCGTGAAAAAAGAAAGTCACATAATTTTTTAAATATATTATCAGTGAGGACATAAATGTGGGTTGAGGAGCGTTGTGCAACAAGCAGGTTTTAAAAACTTTTTTATCCCATTTGAAATGTTTCCTCCTTGTCTTGAAATATTTCCACCCGGTTCTTTTGATGCGAGAGAACTCCTGAGCCAAAGCCTGAGAGCCACAAAATGTAATTCGCAAGAAATTATTATTATAATAAAAGGGAAAAAAAAAAAAAGTACTGATGAGCTGGTTTTCCTTATCTAGAGGGAATCAAATGAGGAAATAAACGCTTTTTTTGTGGGAAAGGCTCCTCGTGGGCAGATTCCTGCATCCCCACCAGGCTCTGCAAAATCGCTTGGAGGCGAGGAAGGGTAAGGGAGGAGGGGAGACGGGCACGAGCACTTGGAAGGATCGGTGACCTAGAAAAGATTTTTCAAATTCCTTCGCTTCTGGCCATCAGATAAAAGCGGGGACAAAAAGCCAGTGACTCCTCTTGTTCCCCGCTAATAGTTTCCTAATGAAGTAATTACCGCGGTTTGGAAACACGGGACGGGAGGCGAGATGAGCATCGAGGGGAGGGGGAGAAGCCAATTAGCTGCTCCTGCCTCCCCGTGGATCTATTCCCACCCACACCCTGCAAGGATCGCGCCAAAATTTCCCTAAATCGGATTTTTTTTATACATTTAACAATGCACTCCTATACTTGTAATTACCCGCTAATTAGCGGGATCAATTTTGTAGCTGTGATGGTTTTATCTGCTGGGTAAAGGGACATCTCAATTCTACAGGAGGAGGTAATTCCTGAATATCTGTTATTAGTCCAAATAATAGAGAAAAATATATTTAATGGGTGTAATAGAGCGAAAATCAGACAATCTCCCAGACACAAAAATCTGAAATATAAGCAGCGAATTTTGTGGGTTTTTAACCAAGTCAATCACAACTACAGCAAAATCCACCTCATTCCTGTGAGAGCAGCAGTAAAAAGATCTCAGGGAGATATCAGGACCAAACCTTTATGAGAAAAAAAAAAAAATCTTCAGGAATACATAAATTAAAGCAGCTGAGAAACATCTTGGAAATTAAGCCCAAAATTTGCAGCAGAAGGGGAAAATCCTGCACTGATCAAATGCATTGTACTTGATTATTATTTAGGGCTGGGTTTGAATTTGGTTTAGGACAATTTTCCTTTAGGGAAGGACAGTTATGGGTGGTTTTGGGGAAAGGCTGGGATGGCTGCTGGGGATGGAATGTGCCCAGGGCAGACAAACCCTGTGGACCAAAGCTTCTCCCTCACAGCCCCACATGAACCTGGCCCGCAGCAATTCCGGTGTTTTGGCTTTCCAGATATCAGGCATCTCTTTCCCCATCTCCAGAGGGGCTGGATTTCTCTTTCGGAAAACGTTTTAGGATCCAGGGGTGGAAAAATATTCTTGCTGGTCGCTAAATCAGAGTTACATCCTTTGCCACCTGCTTTGGCTTCTATTTTGCAGGGGTAGAAATGAAAATCAGGGAAGGAAAAGGTGCCATTTTTCTCTAAAAACATAAATATTATTTCTGTATATCCATCCATCCATCCATCCATCCATCCATCAGTGAACCGGTAAAAACAATATGCAACAACGCAAACATTTATTCAGCCAGAAAAATCACCGCCTCAACAACTGAGATCCTCAAATCTTTTTCATCTTTCCGAGCCGAATGAGGCAAAAAACCTAATTAAAGATGAAAAGCAAACCAACAACTTCAGTTCCCCGAAGCTGCAAAAGGTAACCCATCAAGTCCATCTTCATTAACAGAAGAGTTTTATCGTGACAGATGCGCTGCCAGCTTTTTATTCGGGTTTAAACGGCCTCCAAACAATTTTCTTCCCAGGAAAAACCCTGCTCCCTTCATGTGGATAGTGAGAAGAAAGCCCTTATTCGCAATTTTCCGTCATCCGTGTGCACGGGCAAATTCTCCCTGGCTAACCGAGTGTGAAGCCATCGCTTTTGGCTGAGCTGCAGAGGAGAAGTGATCCCAAATATTTTTATGGAAAAGGAGAACGCAGCTCTGGTGGATTGTGGCAGCTTTTGAAGTTCCTTTCTCCCTCCTTTTTCTCCCTTTTCCATTCTCCCTCGAGTTATCCTCCCAGAAGGGCTCGGCGTTGCCGGATCCGGGGTCTGGCGGGGCCGGGAGATGAATGTTGTGTTTTGAACGTTAACAGAAGTTGGTTCCTCAGGGTTCACGGCGGAGTCACGGCGTGCGCCGAACCCCTGCACGTTTTGAAACTTGATCTTCCACCTTGCCTTTTATGAAGATGAAATCCTTGGCAGGTGATTATTTTGCTTTCTCACATCATATCAGACGCTTTAAGCACCAGTCTGCCTGCTACGAGCCAGCTGGTGGGGAGTGGGAAAAAAAAAAAAAGAAAGAAAGATCTCAGAAGGCCCAGACGCTCAGAAATCCCGCAGTGGCAAACTGCGGCCATCCCTGGAGTTTTCCTTGGGTTTTGTTGCAAAATGGTGAGTGCAGGTGTCTTAAAACACAGGTCCCTGGATCAGAGTTGAATTAGGAAAATGTAGAATGAAGCAGGAAGGCAAAATTGCTTCTGGAAAATCAGGGAGGAGCAGAGGCATGTAACTCTGCAGCAGAGATCCCGTGTTTGTGACAGAGCCGATCTCTGCTGTTACACAAATTTGTGGTGGAGGTTTCTTGCTCCTTTGGTAGCTAAAACTGGGAGTGACAACTCTCTCCAGCCCTATTTTGATCCCAGCTGGGATTATTATCTGATTCCAGCTCAGTCCTGCACATGAAGTGAATTCATCTCCTGGGAGAGAGGAGCCTGGTTCAGCACCAGGGAAGGGTTAATTGTGATGCTGGGAGCATTCCCGCTTTGCAAACGCTGCATTTCAGGGTTTGTCTTTTCCAGAGGTCCAGATGAGCCAGGAGCTGGACAGCCCCTCCTTCCGGAGGGAACTGGAGAGCGGGAGGTGCCTTGTACCCACCAGCTGCCTGACCATCCTCACCCTCAGCTGCCACCCGCACGAGGGATCTCAAATAATTGTCCTTTGTCCTGTCCCTTTGTCATGCAGGGAACAGCTGACAGCCTGATCTTGGTGACTGCTTAAAAACATTTTCACTTTTACAAGAAACCTTTCCTCTGTGCACGCCAAGGAAGGTTGTCCTGAACATTCTCACCCAGAGGCGAGGGATGAGAAACCCTCGGTGGAACAGATGGGCTGTGAGGGTTCCTCAAATGTGCTGCGAGGGTTCCTCACGGGGAGCAGAGGGGCTGGGTGGGACAGGTCACACAATGTGCAGCTCCTTGGCCGTGGCTGCACAGTGGAAATGCTCCCAGTTTCCTTCTCTCTCTGATCAAAATAAAGCTTCTCGTTTGCCAAGACCATCAGAGCAACTGTTTGCTCTTCACTGGGACCAAAGGCAACAGCGCTTCTTCCACTGTCAACAAAAGGGACGTATTTGTGTCCCAGGCCTGCTTTTCCACGTGCACACACCCCCTCAGAACGCGATTTTAAATTATTCCAAAATGAATTCAGCTTCTCTGAATTAATTTCCTTAGCAAAGCAACAACGGGACGATTTTTCCCTGATGCATCTCCAGAATCTGGCCCAACTCAGGCTGCTGAGCTGTTTTCCCTTCCTTTCCTCCCTCTCGATGCAATTTTTTGCTTTCAGCTACTGTGAGCCTGACCCAAACCCCACTGGGTCTGTGCAAAAGCTCCTCTGGGCCAGGCTGGGCAGGGCTGTAACCCAGCCTGGGGCACGGATAATTTTGTAAAATCAGAAAAATGCTTCTATGCTGTTAATCCCTCACTAAATCCAAATAAAAATCGGAGGGCACTGGAAGTTGGATGTGTTTGAAAATCAAATCTGCCAAATGTAAAGTGTTTGGCATCACAGTCTTTCACGATGCAAATAAACGCAAATTAATTCATTTGTTGTTTTGGCAAATGTGTGGTCAAATTGGTTTTATTCTTTGGGACTGAGATTAAGGCATCACTGACACATCAAGGAACTTCTGGTTTGTTAATCCTGGATTTGGGCAAGTTTGGGATTGATTGTTGGAGTGGTTTTGTTGGACAGTAATTTTCCCAGGAGTAATTAATTTGTCTTGTGTGGAGAATTAGAAGATTACCTGAGTGCGAGTAAGAAAAATCCTGCATTGCTTAAATAACATCCCCACCTTTTCCTCCTGAAATTTGAGCCCAAAATGCAAATTTTATCTTCTCACACATCCACCCCAGGGTTTTGTCTGCTTTGCTTTAGGCAGGGACAGAAATTGTTTGTGCAGCTCCAAAAACTGCTTTGAAAGGTGCTGTGAAATGTGGATTATCATCCCTGAGACACGGCCCTTTAAAAACTGGGATTGATTAATTCCCGCCTCTACATAGCCCTATGAGTTTGTAGTAAAAACCTCTCAATTAAGGGTTTTAATATGGAAATTTTAATATGGAAATCGTAGTTTACATATGGAAATTATTGGTTTTATATGGAAATTATGGTTTTAATATGGAAATTATGGTTTAATATGGAAATTATTGTTCTTGCGCAGACACCTTCAAGAAGTTCTTGGTTTCTCACTGGTTCTGACATCCACTGCCTGGATTTGGGAGACTCAGAATTAGATGAAAATGATAATTTCAGCCTCCCACTCTACAATGTTGGACCAGCAGCACTTGTCACAACTGGGAAAAAAAAAAAAAACCAAAATAAAAAAAGAAAAAAAGAAACAAAAATTTGTAGCCGAAATCTGGCCAGCAAACACCAGGAAAATAAATGGTTTGATTTCCAAGATACCCTGCGAGAAGAAACAAGGATTCCTCCTAAAGGTGAGCCCAGAAAGGCTGCAGAGAGCTCATTTTTGTGCTAGCAGAGGGCTAAACCACGGTGTTATTTTATTTTATTTTTGCAGCGCGCTTTAAAAACACTCACACGCCCACTTAGTGCTTCCTCCTTGATAACACCCGCGGCGGGGGGGAGCCGGCGTCGTTCCATAAACAGGTACTGTTGACACGCAGCTTGTAAAATAGAATTATTTCAAACAGGGGGGACAGCCAGATGAGGAGAAAGGTGCTGATAACGCTGCTTTATCAGGCAGGATTGGCCAAAATCTCCGCCCGCGCGTTTGAAGCGCCGCGCTTGTCTGGCGCGCACCGCGCTGAGCCGGCTCCAACACCAACACAGAGCAGACAGGGATGTTCAGGAAGATGAAAATAATATTGGCCCGGCGAGATGAGCTGTGCGCAGAGAGGTTGTGGATTTTGTGCTCCAGCTCGGGCTGGAGTCACAGGGGTTGACCGCAGCCAGCGCTTAAATGAGATTTAATGAAGCTGTTTGGCTCAGGGCAAGGTAACCAGACACACACGCAGAGCGTGGAGGAGAGAGGGCTGCTAGTGCTCGCTTTCCAAAAAACCAGATTGTTTTTTTCCTTCAAAACAGCATGGAGATGATATAATTCCTGAATTTTTATGAGGTTTTTCCCAGGGGTCTGGAGATGGTTTCATGTGTAACGAACACGAACTCGGGGAAGGGAAAAATGCAGAATGCTGGAAAAGCCACCAAACCCAGAGAGCCATTATATGAAAAAAAAAAAAAAAAAATTGTGGGGAGGGTTAATGCTTGGAAAAAGAGAGGGGAGAAGTGGTGGCATCCCAGATTTCCAAACCTCATTAAATGCATTTTACCCACGGAGCTAGCAGTTGAGGGTTGGTGCTGTGGAATTTCACTGCACCTTCAGAAAACGCCTTTAAAAGTGTTTAAAAGTTCCCAGACAGTGCAGGACTGCGTGGATCCGAGTCTGATTTTCCCCGATTTTCCCCAATTTTCCCCACTTCTCATCCATTCCCTCCGTTGCTAAATCCCCCTGGAAGTTCCTCTGCCTTCATCGGTGAGCGAATAAAGGTTCTGCCTGCCAAGGCAACGCTTGGCAGACAGCGAAATATCTCATGTATTTACAAGGTGAAACATCTGGATTATTGTCCCAGCACTCCGCAGAGTTCTCCACTCGTGGCTCAGCGTTAGTTGCGCACAGGGATTGGGATTTACCGGGATAAATGTCTCGTAAACGGGAACGAGAACAGCACAACACAAAACCTTAAACCGAGGAGAGCTCTGCTGAGGAGCAGCACGTAACCAGGGCGCTCGGCATCTGCGAAGGCTCCATCTTGCCTGGATTTGCATCCCTGAAATTTCACCCTCTAAAATTAGCCTTAACCACCGAAAATCGGCCTGGCTCGGGCTCCGAGCGTGGTCGAACCACCGGCTTCCATCCCCGACGCGAGAAATTTGCCAAGGCTGTCTCAAAATCTGGACGCCGTTCATCAAAAAGTCAACCCAGTTTAGCTTGAGAGGTTCCATCTTGCAAATGAATATAAATTAAAAAATGCTTTGTCCCAGGCCTCCCAATCTTGGTTATCCAGCTGAAAGTCTGCTTCTTCTCTTATTTTCTATCCTTCCCTTCTTTCCCCCCCTCCCCATTTTTATTTTAATCAGCGATTTTCTCCAGTGAAATTCATTGCTTTGGGCTCGGCTTTTCCGAACCACACGCATTTCGAGGAGCCACTTGCCAAGGAACATCTGTAAAAGTATTTCGAGATGTTTGGAATTTCCTAGCAGTAGTAGGGAAGCTCGGTTTGTTTGAATCTTTCACTCAGCGGGAGGAAAATTGAGCTCAACATGTTTATGAGTATAAAAGCCATCTGTTTGATAGGGATCCTGGAAGAAGACTGAAGGTCTGACTCCGAGATGATGAAGTGAAGAAGAAAGGTTTCTGTTTCCTGTTGCTGAGAATTAATTATGCTGTTAATAGTGTGTTAGGAGAAGCAGCAGTGCTTAACGGTATTACTTAAGCTCAAAGAAATAAATACAGATTTAATGAAAAGCTTTCCCCAAGAAAATCCACCAGAACTTTTTCAAGAGCTGGTCACGTACCCCAAAACATTTCTAAGTTAGGATGCTTCTCCATAAATGTGCTCTGGCAAGGTTTTTCTCCCTCTTTTCCATTTCTTTGTGGATAAAATATCGATATTTTTGAGGAAAGTGACTTCTTTTTGTGCCAGAGCATCACCTGCAGCCTGGATTTGAGTTGTCACCTTGTCCTTTGCTGCATTTCTCTCAGTTGGTGACACTTTGTGGGATGCCCAGAGGGAGGAGGGCTGTGAGATGGGATTCACCCCGCTGGTGGGAGTGGAGATCAGGAAAGAGAAACAGGAGATCCCTCGGCAGAGCTGATCAATAATTCAACAGAAAGACCCCACACGCAGGTCCCAGCGGGGAGCTGGGCTGCTCAGAGCCATTTTTGGAGGAACAAAAATCCCCCTGCTCCCCAAGGGAAATGCGGCTGTGATTTTACCACCAGAACTGGGTTTTTTTCAGTGTGGGGTGAAGAGACTCAGGACTCCCTCCCTAAAACATTATTTAAATATATCTGCTCAAAACCCATTTACTGCATGATGATTTCCTGGTGCTTTGCAGTAAAACAACTTATCTGCCACAAATCCATGATTAAAGGTTATTGTGATTGAGATTATTATGAAAAAACCATGAAATCGGGTGGTTAAACTATACTGAATAACTTAAACAGAAATTATTTATTTCTGTGTGTGTTAAGGGAGCAGATGCTCAAAACCAACTGGTTCTAAAGAGTGAGAAAGAATTCAAAAAAATATAATTTTGGCTCCAAATCAATGATTAAAGATTATCGTGATTGAGATTATTATGAACTAAACATGAAATCGGGTGGTTAAACTATATTGAATAACTTAATCAGAAATTATTTATTAGCAACATTTCTGCGTGTGTTAAGGGAGCAGATGCTCAAAACCAACTGGTTCTAAAGAGTGAGGAAGAATTCAAAAAATAGAATTTTGGCTACGAGTGGTGATTTTGGGGTTTGATGGGGGGTTTATATTTTTTTATTTTCTCTGGATGTGGGTTTGTGGTGCACTTGGCAGTGTTGAATTAAGGGTTGGACTTGATGGTCTTAAAGACATTTTCTAACCTAAATGCTGGTGTGAATGCAGGTCTGTAGCTTTGAAATCCACCAGGAAAACCCAGACTGAGGAAATCTCTAAATAGGAATGGAAAAAACCCCCATTCACAGGATATCTGCAACAGGCCCCTCGCAGAGCTCCCGCGGTGCGGGACCTGCAGGAGGAGGAAACCATCCCGAGGCCCCTGCGCAGCACAGAAATTTCCTGCCCTTTCCCCCCTCTCTCCCCTCTTATTCCCAGCCTGCGCTGGCTCCAGCTGCAGAATCCCTCTTTTAAAATTCAAATTCTCGTGGCACCAAGCTGAATAAATACGGAAAGCGGGGAAGGTGGCAGCGCTGCCGGGCGCCGGCACACTCTGCCTTTGTCCCCGCTGGCACGGGGGGATTTTGGGAGCTTTGCCAGCGGGGCAAGATGCCACCAGCGCTTTCTTTAGTGCCTTGTAAAGGCCAGGTGAGCCCTGACAGCGTCCGTGCGGACACTCGGGCCTTTATGTGCGAGCGCGGCGAGCGCGGAGCCTCCCGCGGCCGCCAGAAGGGTTTGGGTGTACGAAGAAAAATACAGCTGAGCTAACAGAGCTTTCAAAAGAGCTGACTTGGGTGCCTGAGAGCCCCCGAGCTGGGCTTGCTTGTCAACATCGCCAGCAGAAATCGCTGAAACCTGGGCCTTCAACCTGAATGCCCGAGGAGAGCCAAAATAACACATTACGGGCGTTAATGCAGCCGAGAGCAAAACCGCATGTTTTCCAACGGGTTTAAAAGCTCATTTGAAGTAGGGCAAAGGGTCAGGGAAGAAGGAGTCCCATTGACGGAGCCCTGGCAAGTGTTTCCCGGTGAAGAAGCGCCACTTAGAGCGTGTACACTTCATTAGATCACTGCCGCCCTTGTCGCCGGCAGGAAGAGGGGAGATGCTCGCCCTCGCTCGGGCCTGCGAACTCCAAAAGTTTCCCGACTTTCCCCTGGAAACTGGGAAAGAAACAGTTCTTTGTTAGGAGGGAGTGGAAAGAGCATAAACCCCGAGTGGGTTGGGTTTTTTTTTTATTTTTAAAGGGGGTTTTTATGCTTAGGCAATAGGAAAAAAAACCCCTGGGTGTGTTTTATGGTGCTGAGAGCAAGGCTGAGTTACTGCTGGGTGTCCTGGCGTGCTGGGCACTGCCTGGGCATGGGGATATGGCAGGGCAGGAGGGGCTGATGAGCCAGGATGGGGTTGTGTGACAGGAAGGGAGGTTTGGGGTCACTCCTGTCCCTGCTGCCTCCAGCTCTTTATCCCCATCCCAGGTTCTCTGGTCATGCTTTTGCTTTGGCATTTGCCTCTTTGCTCTCTTTTTTTAGATCTCTATTTCCCAAGAAGTGGGACACAGATCCACATCTCAGTGGGGACACAGATCCACACCCCAACTCGCTCTCGATCTACTCCCCATCTGCTCCAGGGTTTCTGGAAGGGACACGGAGAGGGGAAGGTCCAGGAGGGACAGGACATCGCAGGAAACTCCATGCCCTACACCCTATTCAAGGTCTGAAACCACCAGAGAGGACCAGAATGCCCGGAGCAAAATTCCTTGGGTCTGGAGAGGCTCCACGGACCCGTAAAGATGTGATGGAGAGAAGCTGTCAAGCTACCTGCCTCCCAGGACCACCGCAGCTTTCCTGCCAGCGCACCTGGCTTGTAAAACCACAGCAGGAACACGAGGGTTTGGCCCCTCAGGGACTGGTTTCCAGTAAGTGCAGCCTTGGGTGTGAATTTCTTGGTCTTGTTTTAAAGAGTTGCAAAATTTCCTTAGTGCCAGGTCCTGGTCAGGGTGAATCCTGCCCATCTCACTGTCCCAGGCTTGCAGAAACCACGGAGCGTTAAAGGTGAAGTACTCCCAGCAGGTTTGTCTGCTTTTCCTCGGGGGATTTTTGGGGGAAAAAAGGTGTTTGTGCTAAAAGGAAACACACCCCTGCTCCACAGGCTGGAGCTGAGAGCAAAGGGAGCATTCTTGTCTGAGGTTCCAGTTAAATCTCTGGCAGGACATCACTGCTTTTGGAGCACTTGAACTCGGCTCCAACACAAATCCATAAAAAGCTGTTAAGGTGCGATGGAGGGGAGCCCTGGTGGTAATGAGTGTGCTCCAGTCCTTTAGGGCAGCTGCAATCCCAAAAACCATCCCAGAAACCCAAATGCCTGCGAGGAAAAGGGGAGTCTGGGTCCAAAGGAATGAGGAGCCCTTTCCTTTGGGGTTTGAGTGGTGTGGAGACCACACAGGCTCCTGGCAGTGCAAATGATGGGAGAATTTGGCCCAGGGATGGAGAAGAAATTCCCTGGACATCATGAAGAGCCTCCCAATCCAGCTTCCCTCCTCTGGGAACTTCATGGAGCTGGAGTGGCTCCTGCCACTTGATCCCCCTCATTCTGCAAATCAGTCCCAGCACAGGGATTGCCTCAAATCCCAGGGTGGGATTGATTCCATCCCAGCATGGCATTGATTGAAATTTCTGCTCTGACATAGAAACAGCTCTGAGTTTGGGAACATTCGGGGGATTTATGGCTTTGGGAAGGACAGAGCAGCAGGACAGCTCACGGGTTGCATCCTGCAGAGCGATCCAGGGGATGGCTGAGGTGTTCCAGCTTTATTTACGCAGGAAGGGGAGAACGGGCAGATTTTGTGGATCCTGGGACTGATAAGAGCGCCAATGAAAGCTGGAGGAACCCAGAGATGTGTTACCCTGTGAGGCAGAGGCTCCTGGCTTCTTGCAGCAGCAGGAAAATCTTTTCCATATCAATATTTCCCCCCTTCCTTTGGAGATCAGAATGGTTCGAGGGTCTTTGCATCTGAAAGCCTAAATTAAATATCGACTAAGAGGTTTCATGTGAGCTGGAGTGTTTTTAAAAAATCTAAATGGATCCCACAGGGCGAGCTGAGGGCTCCAGAAGCGATTCCAAGAGAATAAAGGATGCACGAGTTGGAGGCAAAGGAAAAGTCTCAAATGGCAGCTGAGTCAGCAAAAAGCAGAGCCCCAGAAGATGCAGAAATAATATCGGGGATATTCAAAAACCTGGAAGTAGAGATAATTTTCCTGTACTGAAGCAAGGAAAGAAAGTTTATCTAATATTCACCAAATCACTCTCCTCCAAATATTTGTTGGTCGATTTGCTTTTCCCTTCCAAAGCCTCAACAGGCTGATTTTATTTTCCTGGCCGCGTGGAGAAGCGGGACCAGCAGCGAGCGGGATTGCAACACGAAATCCCGCTGCTGCCTGGAAAACCTATACCTGGTGTTGAAGGGCCACGAGCATCAATTTTTATTAGAGCTTTATTTGCTACTTTTAAGCAATGAAAAAAGGCTGCTACAAAGTGGAAACACATGGCCCATAAAAATTATTGATGTGCACAGATAATGCCGAATATCCCTCGGGTACCCAGGGGATGGAAAGAGTCAGAAAGTCATTAGTAGGGAAGGACAAAATAATTATAAAACATGTTGCTTTAGACAAATTGTAGCTGGGACTTTTCAGTTCAATTTTGCCGGGCTGAATTTCAATTTATCCTTCTGTGACTCACTAAAAATGGAGTGCGGGTTTGAAGGAGGGAAACTGGAATAGTAAAATCATATTTATGTTTATATATTTTTAT